>MU223269.1:2392799-2404301 GCA_018584345.1 Thuja plicata
AACTATTGTCTCTTTACTTTGTGTGTATGCTTTTCTGTGTTAAAGTTTATAAGGTATTCAGTAACACTCTGGTTATAAGGTAACCATCTGGTTGTTTACAAGTTTCTCTCAAGGAGAGAATTAAATGCTGTGAATGATTTCAAGAAGCATACTACTTTGTTAAGGATTTGATACAGGGGTCTGGAGGTAACAAGATAGTTTGTAAGGCAAGCTATCCTAATTGTTTGAGCTGTAAGGCAGTTCAGAGTATGTTGTTTCTGTAATTTCTTTGCTTATTATTGACTCTGCAGCCCTAAGGATAGGCACTGGTTTAGAAAGTATTCTGATTATCTATCTATGTCTCAGATATTCCAAGTTATCAAAACCAAATCAAATTAAACACTCTGTTACTAAGAACTTATAAGCTGAACTTGTTTAAGGACCTCTGTCAGTAGGACACTTTCCATGTTATTGATTCCTTAAAGAGAGAATCCACTAGGTTGTCCCTCATATAAGAAAAGGAAGAAGGATGAGAATCCTTATCTCACTAGTTATTGTTATGCTAATAACTATGATTTGCATGGTAATATCTTGTTTATGGTTATGCTTGATCATCAGCAAGATTATTCATAAGTTGGTTCAGTAAAGATACATAGCTAATCAGTGTCCACATCAACGAATACTATGTTAAAAGCAATCGTTAAAGGTAAAACCTGCCTGAGTAATTGTGGAGCTCAAAAACAAAGAAGGACCTTATCTAGTCCTTAGCAATTAGGCTTTTCTTGTCTCTGAATTAGAAGTAAAAGGTACAAGGTTCACATAGACATTTCAAGCATTGTGATTCATACAAGAAAAAACCCTAACACCAGGGTTTGAACCTATCCCGACCCATTCACCCCATGCTAATCTAATTATAATCCCAAATCTAATCCTAACCTACCTCCTAATGTTGTCACATTCCATTAAGGAATGATTAAGGACTCCACCCACTTGAGAAAGTCAAGGAATCTCAAGATTCCTTTCCTGAAGTTGACTTTCTCAAGCCACCCTCTTACACCCTTCCCATGCTTCTTTAAAACTCTCATTAATGCCTCATTAATGTAGATTTGTTAATGCCATGTCTCCACCATGCCTATTGAATGCCTTTGGCATTTATTTCTTCTTACACACCATTAATGAGTTTTTCAACTCCATTAATGCACCTTGTCCCCCCTCTCTCTCCTCATTCTTCTATAAATAGGTGTTTTTGAGCACAAAGAAGCCTTCATTTTTTAGAGAAAAATTGCATTGTTATGTTGTTAGAATAAACCTAGACTCATATCATATTTTAGATTTCATATTCATGCATTGTTATTTTCATGCTTTTTAGAGATAGAATGCATGTTTAGGAGATATTTTTCTTGTTTTAACTCAAATATTTCATGCTTAGTCATATATGTCACTGATAGTAACATAATCTAAGGGCTATTGTGTTTCTTATCATACTCTTCTTAGTTAGAAAGAAATAGGTCAATTTTAGTTGCTTTATATGCTCATCTAACCATGTTTTTCTGCTAATGCAATGGCCTATTGAAGTGTTGTGTCTCTCTTAAAATGTACAAAAATCACACACATTTTTGGAGCCCACCATAGGGAAAGATTCAAGATTTGCCTCATTTTCAACCTCATTTTTCACTAATCTTTCCTCCCAATTTTCAGGTCCAGAATTGTATCTGGTCATTTTGGCTTGCATCTGGGATACGTCATTGTATCGCAAAAAATGAGGGTCGCATCTGAGATTTCTTGGATCATTTTTGGTTTAGGATCACATCTGGGGAACATTCAGTTGCATCTGGTGACAAAGGATCACATACAGTATACATTATTGCATCCTATTATTTTAGGTTCACATCTAGTGAAATATTTTGTGAACTTCATTGCCTAACCACTAATGTTTGTGTGCTCGATTTCTTTGGTCTTTTCATAGCTTAACTAGTGTTTGCAGGTAGCCATCAATGGTTTTATTCTTAGGATTTAAATAAAGAATACTAACGTGGTTTTTTAGGTTTCCCAACCCCCATTTTGACCTCTATTTTTTCATGCTTTTGACACTAATAACCTTTTCTAATTTTCCTCTAAACTGACTAGGCGACTATGTCTTTTCCTTTTAAGGAAAATCAAAAACTCACACATTAGTTTATGGGTTGAAAGGAATTTGGGGATAACTGAACCAAGGTAAACAAAACTAATTTTTGATTTGGATCAGTAATTGAACAATCAAAGCATTAAAATTTTGTCAGTCAATGAACAAGTTCAAATGTTTAATTTAATTTGACTCAGTAACTGAACAATCAAAGCACTAAATTTGTGGGTTAATTGAACAAAGAACATTGTCTAAATTTTTGGAACCAGAAATTGAACAAGCTACTCACTTAAGATTGTGGATTAATTGAAAAAGAAAAATTTCCTTTCAAGCATTCTATTTTCCATTAAATAGGAACATCTTAAATTGAGGACAACATTGCTTGAGGGAATGAACTATTTTCTTGAATCTATTTTGGGAGAAAATGACATGGATTAGGAGAGTATGCTCTTCTTCTTTGGAGGAATCAGAAATATAGATGTCCTACGCTCGCCAATCCTTTGAAAGCTTATTTAATAGTAGAGGGCCTGCTAGGTGAGTAAAAAATCTCCTGGGAATGACCCAAGTGAGGACAAGTTTTACGCCAACCCTTCCAACTCACTATAAATAATTTCTTCCTCGTAGGCCAAAGCCTTGGAAGATGGATTTAGTTTTGTTCATGGAATTTTGACATCATTCCTTGAACATACTTAGGTATGTGTAGAGTAGAGCCGCTTGAATCTTTCTTGCGAGACTACATATACTTAAGTACTCATAGGGCTATACACCTCAATTTTTCCTTGTGAAATTATATGGGGGATGGTTTTGAATGAATTGTCTAATAATAGACAACATTTCAATTGAAATAATTCCTGATTCACCACCAAAAGGGTGATAATCTTTGTGCAAGGAAAAAAGTAATTGCCCAAAGGCACTCATCATATCATGCCCTCACTTGCATTCGAGGTCGGCTAATACAACATCATGACTGTAGCCATTGCGTACTTGGTTATGGTTGTATTCTAATTAGCATTTGAGTGTGTGGCTAAGTCAACGAGCAAGGATTTTCATCCTCCACCTACAAAATAGGGATAAGATGTCTGTCTATTTCACCCTCCTAAAAAATAAAATCTATTTGACGTGCCTAAAAATTCATTAAAAGGATAACATATTCAAACAAATAAAAAATTTCAATCCTGGGTCCACACATGTGTTTTCATTCACTAATGAGTCTCAAAACACAAAACTACAATCAGATGAACTTCATGTACTTCCAAAACAAACTTTTCAAAACTGATCAAATCTGACAAAGACATCAGAAAATTACAACCTTGATTTCCTGACTCGTATAAAGTATTTAGACTCACATCTGGTATCTTGGCTCACATCTAGTCAACACATTGTTGTGTCTGGTATTCAAGCTCGCATCTAGGGTCATCAGTAGCTCACATCCTATATTTCTAGGCTCGTATCTGGGAGCTTGCATCTAGGATAGTGGGCACTTGCAAGATAGTTTCCCAGAAATTCTTAGTTGATTTGGGTACCCTTTTGGCTCTTTAGTCTATCCTTTTTTTCTTTTCTGGTCTCCCTATCGCTGTGTCAAAATAATTTTTCAAACATCCACCTTGCATGTCCTGTCAGTTTTTCATAATCTGTCTCAATACATGTGGTCTATCTGCTTCTTACAAAAACTTGGTTCCTAGCTCACTATTAGGGAATTCTAACCCTCTGACACTGGAATCATTTACTTCCACCAAAACTCAAATGATACTTCCACCTACACACACTCAATTGAATGATTCAAGATACTACCTGACACTATTGGGAAACGTTGACAAAAGTTGAGATACAACTTCATGGTTAACACAAGATGCAACAAGTATACATCTAAAGGATCGAAAGTGCCTCCTAAATCACCACACTTTCAAGGAAAAACATCTCATAGTTCCTTACTCGATCTAGACTCTCCAAAAATGGATAGAAACACTCGCGAATGGAGTGTAAATTTTGAAGAATATGACAATAGAAAAAGCCAAAAGCATGAAGATCTTGATGAAAATGAAGAAACCACATTTGAACATCCTCCATTTGGATCAGATAGTGAAGGGGAAATTTCTAAAGATGAGTACGATAAACTTAAACAAAGAGGGAGGTTCCATAAGACACAAGAAAGGATAACTGATGAGGATAAAGAGAAATACTTCCTTCATTTGGCATCCACTAGTGTAAAGTTACCCCCGGATTATGATGTGGAACAACTATGATGTGGAACAACTAAAAGAAATAGAAGTACCAACTCCTATATCCATTCTTGCTAAGAAACTCACTTTAATGCAAATGGAGCTTGTGAATCTCAAGAAAGAAAAGGCCAAACCCAAGACAAAGTACTTTGTGGACTCCATTTGTCTGTTTCCTTTTGACAAGAGTATCACTATGGTTCCATTCCCTCCCAATGTGGCACAAAACAAATATGAAAAGTATACAGGAGAGACCGATCCACATAACCATGTTTGAGAGTTTTGTGCTCTTAGCATAGAGTACATGCATGAACCTACTTATCTCATGCAACATTTTCTTGGAAGTCTAGGAGGAAATGCCATGGAATGGTTCTTGAAACTAATGCCCAAGGTTAAAACTTGAGGAGTTGATTCAATAATTTATTCAACATTACTCCTACAACATCCAACATGATGTGACTATGATGGATCTATGTAATACTAAAGAAAAGACTAGCAAATCATTTACCTGCTTCCTCCAAATATGGAGGAAAATCTTTGCACGGTACTCAAGAGCTATCCTTGAATCTGAGAAGATGGAAATCTTTGTCAATAACTTGGTACCATAATTGAAATACACCTTGCAAATGCAAGATTCCCCTAGTTTTGATAGGATGATTAAAAATTCCCTCTGTATCAAAGAAGTTATGGTCATAAAGGGGGAGATCACTCTTCAAAGTGAAAAAAACCTAACAACTCTAACTCCAAACCTAAATGCTAGAAATAAAAAAAGAATGTTGTCAACGATGGCATAGTAGACACATCCAATGTTGGTCCTAAACCTAAATTATTCAATCTAACCAATATTATGCAAGCAAGCAAGGATGCCAAGGTAACAACCCCCATACGCAAAGCAAATAATGATAATAACAAGGGTCAGACGTGGACTTCAAAACCTCAAAGAGCATTCACTCCTTTGGGAGAACCCCTTGAGACTATTCTAAAAACTCTATTGGATAACAAAGTTCTCACAATCCCAGATTCCAAACCATGGGAACCAATGGTTAAACCCAGATGGTGGGATGATAACTCCTATTGTGTCTTTCACAAGAACAAAGGACATAAGACTAATAATTGCCTTAAGCTTAAACATGTTATTCAAGACCTCATTGAAAGAGGTAAGATCAAAGTGGATGGACAAACTACCAATGAAGATCATACAACATTCAATACACCATTCCCTAATTACAACAAAGGGGAAACATCTAAAGGAAAATGTAATGAAGTAAACTACAACTATTCCAATAATGACAATGTGATCAATATGCTAGACATTAACAATGAATCAATTAATGTGGTCACAATCAAAGGTGTTTTATTCCACTTGAATGTAGTAACATGGAGCCAAGCACATGTCATGATCAAAGGACCTAATTCTTCCCCAAAACCATCATCAACATCCAAGGTTCCTATTATTACTATCCCTAAACCAGCAGTAAAACACGTGGTTACTATTCTTAGAGAAAAGTATGACTTGATAGACCAATTGCAATGAACCTCTGCCAAAATTTCCATTTTTGAGTTTCTCAAAATATCTAGAGTACATAGGGAAATCCTAGAACAAGCTCTACATGCTGCTAACATCCCAAAGGATATTGATATAGAAAAATTCCAAGAAATGGTCAATCACAACTCAGTGCCACATTACCTCTCCTTTTCTAAAGAGGATGACAAGTCTTTGACACATCCACATAATCAACCCCTCCATATTGAAGTCCTCATTCATAAATTCTATGTTAGACACGTATTGATAGGTGGAGGCATAGGATTGAATATTTGTACACTTAATCTAATCAGGAAACTGGGTCTTTTAGAATAGACTATTGACTCTAGAAGTGAAATAACTATCAAATCTTATGATGAGGAAGAAAGATCCTCTAAAGGTCTTATTGTTCTACCCATCAGAGTCAGCCCAATTAAAAGGAATGTCATATATCAAGTTCTGGATCTACCCCTGGCCTACAATATCTTGTTGGGGAGACCATGGATTCACGAAATACAAGTTGTGTCATCTACTTACCACCAATGTATCAAGTTCCCACATAATAGGGTGGAAGTAACAATTCCTGCGGATGCTAACTATACTTGTAATAATATCAAATTAGGTAGTATGATGCCACATAACAAGGAAGCTATGGATAAAATTGCTCCTGAGATTACCAAGGACATGGTTATGAAAAGTTTTGGCAAAACCTTAAAACTTGAAGAAATAGGTATGGGAGAATACAAACTGGACTTGATTCCGTCACTAATAGAACTTCCAATGTCACCAAGATCCTATAGAAAACCTTCCTCAACATTCACACCTACTGCATCCAAGGAGTCTAAAATACACAAAGTGACTGGCATGGTAAAGGCATCCACATCTTCTTTAGATAACACAGAAGAACAGGCAGTCTTGGACTGGCTTTATAAAGGAGAACTAGCAGAAGTTGAGGTCAAACATGTAGAGATATCCCTAGAACAGTATGGTAAAGGATATGATTTCCTCAAATAGATGGGATATAAAGGAAAGGGACCTATAAATGATACAAGAAGAGGAATTATTGAGCTTATACCCATGGAGTTCCAGAATACCAGAGACAAAATAGGACTGGATTTTAACACTAAATCTAACAAAACTGCTTCAAAAGATAGTCTGATCTCTAACAAAGGGAGCGATGAAATAGATGAACTAGAGAAGTGGCCCTATGAAAGGTTATTACATGTTGGCACAGAGAATCCAAACTATCAAGAGTGCTATGTACCAAACTTTGAGGTATCGCAAGATCTTCACACCCCTTTATTAGCACAACCTCCCATTCAAGAGGTAGGGGACTCAACAATAGATGATTTACAGATACCATTGATAGAAACTGCTACAAAAATCACACCCCAATGACAATATTTACATCCTAACTAGGGGCAGTTGGTCACAGTGTCACATGTTCTTGATCTATCACACTTTGATCCATAGATGGCTAATCGAGTACACCAGATAACTATTGTTGAATACTTAAATCAGTCTGATGATGAAATAATTGACTCTCATCATTATGAATGGGATGAGCTATCTATCACCATAGAAGACATTGAAATAGATATAATTCACATTTTTGTGGCTCCCTTAGCTCCTCGTGAATAATATAACACTACTCCCAATGACACTGATAATCCTAAAGCAGAGGAAGAGTTCCTTCTCCCTGTCATGGATGGAGAGACTGGTGCTTTCCTAAGTCTAGAAGAAGTTTAGAGGCGACAAGAAAGAAGCATCCTTTTATGAAGAGATGAAGATGATAGTTCTACTGAGGAGTTACTAGAGTTTGGTTTGCAAATAACTAACAATGATACTTTTAATGATGATCTAGCTCTTATTGATCTAAACATCAAAGAATTTAACTTAACATGACATGTCATGTTAGTTAATAGTCATGGTGTTAATGTGATGTTGTCCTTCCTAGAGTCTGATTCCTTATCTTTGATAAACCCATACCTAATTGATTGGACTAGTACGGATCCTACTCCTATCCTTGACTTTCCCAATGATTACACATTGGCTTGCAATCTTAATGCTTGTGAACGGTGAAAACCACGTTGTGGCAATGTCAGATCCTAAAGTAGTAAAAACAAAAGACATATCAAATGGTGAAAACCTCTCAAAGGCACCAAAGGATGTGATTCTTGATATCCTCCCTGAGCACTTTTAGGAAAGGTCTTCAGTTCTGATAGAACCAACACAGCCAGTTAATTTGGGCACAATTGAAGATCCTCAAATAATACACCTAGTGCAATCTTTGTCAGAAGAGGAGAAGACACAGTTCAAAGAGTTCCTGAGGGAAAAGAATATCAATTTTGCATGGTCTTATACGGATATGCCTGGACTAGATCCTAACCTAATCATGCACCACTTATCTATAGCTCCCAGGATCAAGGCCGTGAAAAAAAAACTTAGAAATATGCATCCTCATGTTGCATTGCTTGTAAAAGTGGAGCTAGAGAAATTGTTGAAAGCTAGATTTATCAGAGTCATTGCCTACGCAGGATGGATCTCCAATGTAGTCCCTGTGTCTAAATCTAAAAAATCTATCAGGATATGTATGGACTTTAGAGACTTAAAAAAGGCATATCCTAAGGATGACTTCCCGCTACCTAACATTGACATTATCATTGATCTCACAGCCAGCTACCAAATGTATTCATTAATGGATGGATTCTCAGGCTATAATCAGATAAAATTTTCACATGTGGATCAAGAGAAAATTGCATTTACATGCGCATGGGGAACATTTTGCTAGAACATCATGCCATTTGGGTTAAAGAATGTCGGTCCAACATATCAAAGAGCCATGACAACTATATTCCATGATATGATGCATAAAAACATGGAAGATTACATGGATGACACCTTAGCCAAATCCAAAGAAAGCAGTACTCATATTGCTGATTTACGAAAGATATTGGATCAAATGGAGTAATTTCAACTCAGGCTCAATCCAAAGAAATGTACCTTTGGGGTCCAATCAGGAAAAATCTTGGGGTTTATAGTTCCAGCAAAGGGAATTGAGGTAGATCCGGGAAAGGTCAAAGCTATTCTAGAAATGACTCCTCCACGCAACATGAGTCAAATGAGGACGTTACAAGGGAGACTTCAATCAATCAAGAGGTTTATGTCACAACTTGCTGATAAAGCACAACCCTTTACCAAATTACTACATAAAGGGGTCACCTTCAAATGGGATGAACACTATGAAGCCAACTTTAGAGAATTAAAAGGGTACCTGGCTACTCCTATTCTTATGGCACCTATTCATGGAGAACCATTACTCCTGTATATTTTAGCTACAGCTAAATCATTAGGAGTATTATTGGCACAAGAGGATGAAACAAAGAAAGAAAGAGCTATCTACTATATCAGTAGAATGCTAGTCTCCTATGAGCTCAATTAAAACATTATTGAAAAAGCATGCTTAGTAGTCGTCTTCACATCATAGAAATTGAGACACTATATGCTCTAACATACAGTAAGACTCATTTCTAAGATTGATCCTTTAAAGTACCTCCTGAGAAAAATAGCATTGACAGGGCGTCTAGCAAAATGGGTCCTCATCATAAGTGAGTTTGACATTGAGTATGAAGATAGGAGGGCTATTAAAGGACAATTCCTCGCATAGCAACTAGCTGATTCACCCCTTCAAGATGATGAGCCTTTAAAGATTGAATTTCCTAATGAGACCATTATGCATCTAACTGAGTATCCATGGAAGATGTGTGTTGATGGTATTTTCACGCAACAAGGCTCTGGGGAAAGAGTTCTATTCATAACTCCTCAAGGCTACAAGATACCCAAGTCTTACAAATTGATGTTCCCATGCATGAACAACATTTTAGAATATGAGGCACTGGTCAATGGTCTTAAGCTTTCCATGGAGTGGAAGAGTATAGAGTTACATGTGTATGGTGACTTCCAGCTCATTATCAATCAAGTTAATGGATATTACCAGACAAAAGATGAAAAGTTGACACCCTACAAGAAACTGGTTGATGACCTCAAAAAGTACTTTGTCTTCATCACATTCCAGTAGGTACCTAGAACAAAGAAAAAAGTTGCAGACGCTATGGCTACATTGGTGTCCATGTTACAACTAGAGGAACATCAATTTCACTATGACTTCTTGGTGGAAGAACTCTCCTATCCTGCCTTTGATACCCCTAAATACCAAGTAATCTATGCTTTGAACACCCCAAACCAATCTTGGTATGCCAATATCATTGCCATCTCACTGACTAAGATATTCTTATCAATCTATCCAGAAATGAGAAAAGAGCCTTGATTAGGACAACATCGCATTATGTCCTCATAACTAATAACTTATATTGATGAGGTCTTGATGGTACACTTCTTAGATGTTTAGAACTTGAAGAGTCTGATCGTGCATTAAAAGAAGTCCACAAAGGTGTATGTGGATCACATTCAAATGACTTTTCACTAGCAAAAAAATTGCTCAAAGTAGGCTATTACTAGCCTACCATGGAAAAAGGTGCTATTCAATTTTCCAAAACATGTCTTAAATGTCAAACACATGGAAATCTAATCCATGCTCCTGCTAGATAACTTATACCTTTCATTACACATTGGTCATTTCAGAAATGGGCCTTTGACTTGGTTGGACAAATATATCCCAATTCTTCAAATGGACACAAGTTCATCATTACGGCCACTGAGTATTTCACAAAGTGGGTCAAGGTCAGGCCGCTAATCCCACTGGAAAATAGGTAGCTATGTTCATTTTGAACTACATTATCTGTAGATATGGGATACCCTCATCAATTGTAATAGACAATACAACCAAATTAAAAATAAATACATTGATGACCTTTGTGAATAGTTCCACATCACTCAAAATTGCTCCTCAATCTATTATCCTCAAGGTAATGGACAGGATGAGGCATCTAATAAGAATATTCTTAAAATCCTACATAGAAGTGTAAGTAAGTCTGGAAGAGACTGGCATCTACAACTGAATCCGGCCCTATGGGCCTATAGAACAAGCATTAGAACAGCAACTAGAGCCATGTCGTTTGCTCTAGTCTATGGCACTGAAGAAGTCTACCTATTGAGGCTGAAATCCCATTTTTATGGATATCTTTTCAAGGTCTTGTTAATGATGAGCAATACTACATTGATAGGGTGAATTATTTAGACCTTCTTGATGAGCGCAGATAATAGCCATTCAATCATTTGAAGGTGTACCAAGCATGTATGTCCAAAGGCTACAACAAGAAGGTCAAACCATGAAAATTCAAAGTGGGGGATCTCGTCTTAAAAGAGAATCCTAAGAACCAGCTCAACAGAGAACAAAAGGGAATATTTGAGCCTAATTTGGTAGGACCTTATGTTATCACTACTACTTTTGGGACTGGATCTTATCAACTGGCTACACCTAAGGGAGATGTTCTTCCAGATCCTATCAATACTCTACATTTGAAGTGGTTCTACGCTTAATATTAGGCTAGTAGAGCCTATACAGTGAAATAGTTCTCAGAAAATACCAAAGAAAATTGATCTTGAAGAACTCCAAAAATAGTGGTGATGCAGGAGCATCTTGCATCACAAAATAAAATGGGGGCATGATAACAAAAAAAAAAAAAGAAAAAAAAAATAGTTAT
>MU223269.1:2404521-2444168 GCA_018584345.1 Thuja plicata
TAGTTGCATTTACCTTTTATCCCACATTGGTTGTGTTGTAATCTCTTGGGTGGTAAATTCCTATATAAAGAAGGCATAGGAGCATTCATAAGCAAGCTCTCAAAGTTGTAGAATCTCCTATTGGAGAGAAGCTCTCAAAGTTGTAGAATCTTCTATTGGATAAAAGCTCTCAAAGTTGTAGAATCTCCTATTGGAGAAAAGTTCTCAAGTTGTAGGATCTTGTATTGGGGAAGAATCTCTCAAGTTGAAGCTCTTGGATTGTAATTTTTGAGGATGTAAGATCTCTCAAGTTGTAATTATTTTCAAGTATTAGTGTATGCTTTGTAAAGAATTTTATCTTCTCTTTATCTCCATGTGTTATATTTTTTTTGGTATGAGTTGGTAAGGGTGGTGTGTCCCTTCATCAGTGGTATTAGAGAGGTAGTGTCCTTCATCAAGTGGAAAAGGTCCTGAAGAAATGTATCCTTGGTGAAAACCTGGTAAATAGGCACCTTGATACTACAAAAACATTCAAAAAAGAAAAAATGGCAAAAAATTTTAAAAAGAGAAAAGTGCGTTGATAACAACCTGGTAAAATAGGCATCTTGGTAGCAAAAAGAAAGAAAATATCTTGCAAAGTGATGAAAACCTGGCAATTAGGCGTCCCTTGTGTTCTATGATCCATCTATCAATGCATTGCTGATACTAAGCCTTCATGATTACACCTGTGCTAAAATGCTGACTTTGTTTCCTAAACAACTATCTTATCCTTGCTTGGGATTTATCTATATTTCTATCTTAGGATCAAGTCATTCTGCACTGGGGGCATCTTGGCCAATCTGATAGGTTGCATCTGCTAGGTCATCATAGGATGTCTTGTCTTGTGACATAATGGTACTTGATGTTTTCACCAAACTGCCACTTTCATGAAGTAAGGATGGTGCAAACATGAACAATGTTCCTACGACCTATATTGGATTGCAAACATGAATGAAATTATACACACACATGGAACACATATTGCTTAAATTCCAAAATTTTGATTGTTGAATCTCTACTGCGCTTGAAAAATGAATCAATAGTATTTCTCATTACTAACTAAACATAGTTTGATCTTGGTTTGATTAGAACTCTTTTATATACCCATGATATTTTCACTAGGGGCATCTAAGCAGTTATGAATTTTATTTGACTGATTTGCAATTGATGTTGTCATGTCTTCTGAGTTACTCCATGACATCTGTGCAAAGATAAAGATTCGCAAGGATAGGGGGCATAACATTTTCTTGGTTTTCTATGTATGATTATTGTTTCGAATGATCCTATAAATTTCACCTAACTTAGATGTTTATGGTGAGAGCTGCCACTATGGGTGGATAGCCACATATATCTCGATCTTCGTTATGTGTAAAGTATGGTGAGGTTGACATAATTTCCTTGTTTGTTTTCTAGATTCATATTCTCGCTAGGGTATACGAAGCATAATGTACCCAAGGATATGAATTTTCAAGGTCATTGTAGGTCCAATATCTTACCTTACATAGAAACTGATATATTAAAAGGAAGGTGACTATCTTGTTATCCTAGCTTCTATGGCTTGATGCCTAAGTCTATTTCTGACATTCTAATAAAACATAGTATTCATACTTTCATAATATCAGTGGGTATTAGTGATGGTTGTACTATTAGGTGGTATCCATTCCAAAAAGTGCCCAATGATGATAAAAATGATACAATATCTTCCAATCAGTGACAAGTCCTAAGAGTCTGCATGTAGCTGCATTTAAAGATTGCATGATGCATTTGTAAAAGAAAAAATAGCATAACAAAAGAATTTGTGCTCAAAAATGATTTCTATTTTCTTCTTCTAAATCCAAGTTAAAATCACATCCATTTACTCACTGAAATTTATATCATTGCACATCCATAGCATACATTTTGCATTCATAAAATGAGACAGAAGGAAAATACAAAAAAAAAAGCATTTTATTTCTACATCCTAAGTGCATCCATACATTTTACATTGCATAAGAAAAACTCAAAAAAATACATTTGCATATTCACATAGTATCATTTGAAACATATTTATCTCAGTGATAGATCCAAAACAACATAAAAGATGTCATCATCTAAAAAATAACTCATCATATGAGAAAGGTATCATCACATGTGCAAATAAATCTATCAAAGCAAAAAACAATCATGAAGCATGTCAGAATCAGGAATAACTGCATCAAATATATATCTAAAACATGGTATAGATCAAAATATGACAAAAGTCTTCATAAAGAGTATCAGCATGTAAAAGGATCAGAAAGACTCAAATATATATATATATATATATATATCTGTGTGTGTGTGTCATGTACAAAAGAAGGATCTCAAGAGGATCTAGATATACAATATATAGGTGTAAACAAAATACAACATTAGCTCTAGCTACCCCCCTCTCCCTAACCTGGAGGAGAAGGAGGAGGTGGTACAAATGGAGGAGGAGGAGGCATCGCCCCCTCTGACTACTGGGCCAACTATGAAAATGATGTAGCTCTCTGCCCCTTTAGCATCACTGCATGATCAAGATTATAATAATAAGTAGGTCTCTAGCCCTAGTGAACAGCTGTACAGGCCTGTATGTCTCACTCTATCCTAAGCCGCTTAAGCTATGCATCTCTATCTTCCAGTAAGGCATTTTCTATTGTAATCCTGGCCTCTAAAGCTGTGATATGTGCCCTGAGCTACTCTCTCTCCTACTCACACTACGATAGAGGATCTCCATCTCTACCAGAACCCTTGCAAGAATCCTATTTCGAAGACCTATCCTGAGATCTATCATGTGATCTATCAAGTTGTCCCTACTATTGTGCCTCTACTACCTCTGTTGATCTCTTGTAAGTTATGGACCCGGATCTATCCTAGGAGCCACAAATATAAATTGGGTGCACTAACCCTCTCCACTAGCATTGGCAACATCTGTGTGGCCACGTACAACACCACCGCTCCTGTCATCTCCCTCATCATCCCCCTCATCTAGAGGAGGACGTCTCCCATCTCAACCTCCATCCCTGCCACCATCTCTCCCTCCATGCCTATCGGTGCCCCTGTCTCTCTGAGCTCCTCCTCTCCCTCTGGTGGGATGATGATCAGGATCATAATCTAGTGGCTCCTCTATGCAAATAATGACCTCCTTTGGCATTGTGAATTGAGGGAATGGATGCTAAAGAATCTATGTTATGTATCCATCCAAGCAACCTACATTTGCAACATCTAGGAAAAGATCCCAGTCTACTCCAACCATGTCCCTAATCTCCTGATGGGCGGTCTCATAAATCAGCTGGGCACCCCACAATGGTGCATCTCAGATTCAGGCATATACAGTAATATCTTGTGTTCGTCTCTGTCGTCGGTCATACTGTCTTAGAACTTGGGAGTGCACAAACTATTCTACAACATATCTAGTCCTCCCAATGAGGTACTTGCTCTAAAATAAAAATGGCACCTATCGAGCATCTGAGGTCCACTCCTCACAATCTAAATATGGTCCCTAGATGACCTCAGTCATATCATCAAAGAGTCATTTCCTGTACTCTACCTTGCCCAGATGGGGCTATTGAATAGGACCTGCATACATATATACATAGGCCTACTCCGGTGCCTGCTATCTATCTACTATCGGTCGTGTAATAGGGATGTGCTCCCAGGCCCAGATCTAACAGTCATGCTCTGAGTATAATGATATACAATCTTGTGCAACTCTTGGTACATATGGGCTAAGATTCACCTACCCCATGCAAATCTTCATTTGTGGATGACCATCTGCTCTAGCATGTCCACCCATCTAACCAAGAACCTATGCTGACCTCTATCTGGCATCAGGATTCCACCTATCAAGCCTGCTAAGTACACAAATAATTGATCATAATGATCGACCATATAGTCCCATGAGAGGTATCTCCGATTGATGGTGTCATCCTAGAAATATCAATGAGCTGCTCCAATTTTCATGGAATACGTTAGCTCAAAGCGCACCTCATGACCAATAATCAAAACATGTAGTATGTGCCAAATGTCCTCTAGAGTCACTATCATCTCCCTGGTCGGGAGATGGAAGGTGTTTTTCTCTAAGTTTCATCTCTCATCAAGAGCAGTCAACAAACCTCAGTTTACCCCTATATTGGTTAAACCTATCAATGTTCATAATCCGCAACGGACTACTCTCGCATGCTCATCAGCTGATAATAATCTAGACAAGGCAAGAACACAACTTGGATATGTGCCTCTAAAAGAAACTACCTCAAAATATGCCTATTTTTGACACATACAAGGATAAAATCAGTGTTCTATCTACAACAAAGATGCAGACTCCTGATCAGCTAAGTAATTCAAGGTCCGCGACAAGCAAAAAGCTCAAAATGGCTAAGTTCCTAAGTCTATAAATGAGATGCGATCCTAAAAAGATAGGGTGCAATCTCTTTTAATGGATGCTATCCTGGAAATATAGGATGGGATTGAAACCATAGGGTGCAATTTATGAAATATGGGATGCGACCCTAAAAGCAGGGTATGATCCTCAATGGACAGGGTACGACACAAAGACAAATTTTAGTTAAAACCAAGGTAAAAATAGACAAACAGGATGTGATCTAGGACATCCTAGATGCGATGTAGAAATTTGGGAAAATTGGATATGATTCAGGAAATACCGGATGTGACACGGGTTTGATAGGGTGCGATCTGGAATCCTGGATGCAAACCAACACCTAAAAGGCTATAAACATTGTAAAAATGCATAAAATTCAAATTTGCAAAAATCATGAGGTAGTTTTACGAGCACTTATCGGAGGTGGGTAGTCGGTTAGGCACTGATGTTGATGGCTTATCTTGAAATGATGCTTCCTAATGGGGACCACCATCTTCTTTATAGAGCTCTCAGAATTACTATGGATAAAAGTGAAAATGAATAGTCAAATGGTGATTTTTGAGCTATATATTGGTCTTTTGTGCTATTCAGGGGTTCCAAAACTCCTCCCAGGAAATTGAAACTCCATTTCTATTCTCCTTTTGATCAATCAGGAACCAAATCAAAGGTTACTAAGGTACTTTATGCAGTACAGTAACATTTTTTGTGACACCTCTTGAAAATGCAGATTTGCTCCATTTGTTCTGAAATTTTGTAAAATGCACATTTTATCATAAATCTTGGTCTGACATCATTTTATCAGTCCCACCACTCACCTTTTCATGTAATTAACTTGGTTCTCATGTGTTTACTCTTAAACACACTACCTTTTTCACTTCTTCTATTCCATTCTTTGTCATCCTACCACTTCCTGCAAGTGATACGTTCATTCAACATAGGGATTTTATTGTTTTCCTTCAATTTCGTTCCCGAGGGGGCATGATCACACTATCATCAAATCAAATTTAAAAAACATTAAAAATGACTTTGTTATCAAACAAACTAGGGGCATGATAGTTTCCTTGACTAAGTCAGAACTGTTGGATAGAAAGCTTTGGTTCTCATAAACTGGATATCTTGTGTTTCCTCATTTTAAAATATTTTTACTAAGCTCCTGATAGATTCTTACTGACTTTTGGATAACAAACAAGTTCGAAATTAGTATTATCAATCTTTGGAAGACAATCAAGATTAGAATTGGTATCTCTAAAAATCTTTTATTAATCTTTGTACAACAACCAAGTACAAATTCAATTCTATCAGTTTAGTTCGATCAAGTGTGAGACTGATCTCATCAAGTATTTCGTTCGATCATGAGCGAGATTCTCAATCTTTCTAAAGTCAAAATAAAAAAAATTATTTGAATCAATGCGCTGCTCGCACATCAATTCAAAGAGGGGAAAATGTAACCACCTAGATTTGATCTACTCTGACCATAGATCCTATTTTCCCTAAGTGTGATCATACCCCCAATTGTGTCCAAAAAAATTTGTTACTACTTGGCATAATTCATTTTTTAGATTTAACGTCCTAGGTGATTTTTATCACTAAATTATATAAACTACTATAGCCATACAATTCAAATCAATTCAAAGCAATTAAAACAAATCAAATTCAAACATGGCTATAGTATTTAATCATAAAGGAATTAAATAAATCTCAATGTGTCTCACTACTTGCAAATGAACCCATTCCCCTAGCCTAATTAATTTAATTAAATTGGCTATAGTCCTATTGATTATTAAAAAAACAATTATTTGTTTAAGTAATTAATATCCTATTTTTGAATGAATTAAATAAGTTTAATTCATTTCATTAATATTCCTCTAAACCCCTAACCTAACCTACTTCAACCACTTTGACCCAGGGTTTGAACCTATCCCAACCCATTCACCCCATGCTAATCTAATTCTAATCCTAACCCACCTCCTAATATTGTCACATTCCATTAAGGAATGATTAAGGACTCCACCCACTTGAGAAAGTCAAGGAATCTCAAGATTCTTTTCCTCAAGTCCACTTTCTCAAGCCACCCTCTTACACCCTTCCCATGCTTCTTTAAGGCTCTCATTAATGACTCATTAATGTAGATTCCTTAAGCCCATGTCTCCACCATGCCTATTGAATTCCTTTGGCATTTATATCTTTTTACACACCATTAATGAGTTTTTCAACTCCATTAGTGCACCTTGTCCCCCCTCTCTCTCCTCATTCTTTTATAAATAGAAGGTGTTTTTGAGCACAAAGAAGCCTTCATTTTTTAGAGAAAAAATGCATTGTTATGCTATTAGAATAAACCTAGACTCATATCATATTTTAGATTTCATATTCATGCATTGTTATTTTCATACTTTTTAGAGCTAGAATGCATGTTTAGGAGATATCTTTTTTGTTTTAACTCAAATATTTCATGCTCAGTCACATATATTTTATTGATAGTAACATAATCTGAGGGCTATTGTGTTTCTTATCATACTCTTCTTAGTTAGAAAGCAATAGATTGATTTTAGTTGCTTTATATGCTCATCTAACCATGTTTTTCTACTAATGCAATGACCTATTGAAGTGTTGTGTCTCTCTTAACATGTACAAAAATCACACACACAGTATCATTTGGTTTAACAATCTTTGGTAAATATCTCATAGCCATAGTGACACCAATCTTTACAATATTATCAAATTTGGCATGTCCCAACCTCTTATGCCATAGACAACTCTCATTAGACTAAGTTATCAAAAATTTTCTCATGTTCCTTCTTTTTATTTAGTAAACATTTCTAATTGTTCTAATACCTTTAGCAAAAATCTTCCTAGTTTTATTTTTTCTAATTTTACATCTGGGTTTGTTAAATAGAACTTCAGAAGCTATATTATATAGCTGACTAACACTTAGAAACTTATGTCTTAATCCTTTTACATAGTAGACAACATCATTTTTATGCTTACCATCAATTAAGATAAATATTAACCCACATATTGAGGCAGCTTCCTCTCTTACAAATATTATAAATCCTCCATCATACATGTCATCTTTATGAACTTCTCCTTATCCCTTGTCATATGGTTTGAACATTTGGAATTCAAAATCCATCTAGTAGGTTCTACTTTAGCGTATAGATAAATCATCTTCACTTTTAGTCTTTCAATTATTTCTTCTTTTATAGCCAAAAGTAATAATTCTTTATAATTATTATTATCTTCAACTTTGAGCACATGTTCCTCCACAGTATATATTATTTTCTTTTCTTTTTCTCATTTAAAAAATTTCCTTTTTTATATTATAATATCCTTTGATTTTTTCTTGGTAAGGATTCTTGAAGAAAAATGACCAATTATACCACAATTAAAGCATTTTAAAGGTAGCTTACATTTGTATTTGTTGGTTCCTCTCTTACCTTTCTTCTTACAAGGTTTGGTTCAATCTCATCCATGTTTTCTTCAGCTCCATCTCTAGGTTTGATCGATGTTATAAAATTTTCTTCCTTACTCTTGTTCTTGATATCTTCCATTTAGTAATCTCAAAAGAAGCCAATGAACCAAGAAGTTGATCCAAGGTGCAGTAATTCAAATCACGACTTTCTTAAATCACATGTTTCTTTGACTTTTAAGGTATAGGAAAACTCATTAATAATTTTCTTACTACTTCCTTTTCTTCAATTAACACACTAACACCCTTTAGGCTTCAATGTACTCATCATCGCCCATCTTCAAATTTTCAAACTTTTGCTTTATATTTGTTACCTTGGCTTCTTTTGTTTTTTGATCTCCTTCATATAAACTACTTAGTTTAGCCCAGATCTCTTTTATTTTCTTCACTTCAGTTACTTTTACAAACACTTCATCACTTTGAGAACTGACAATAGTGACCCTAGCTTTCAAATTTTTTTCTTTAGATTTGATCTCATCTGGAGTTTGTGGTCCACCTTGAGGTGTAGAATAACATTTTTCAATACTTTCCCATAATCCCTTTGGTAGAGAATCTAAATGGAAATGCATCCTTTCCTTCCAATAGGCATAATTTGTACCTTCAAACTTCAAAGACTTGAAACACAAATTCAGCACCATATTAGTTCTCCCTTGAGTGGTTAAGCTTCACAAGAAGGTACCAGGATTTTATTCCAATTTTTGAACAACCCGTATGAATAAGAGGGGGGGGGGGGGAATTAGTCCAGGCCTCAATGATAACTTCAATTCAAATCTTGATAAACTTCAAATCATCTTAAGAATTTATCACATATGAATGCATAAAGAAAAAATAGGATCAACACAAGAACACCAGGTTTATCTGGAAAACCATAGTGATAATCTAACTCACTATATGAATAATTTGCATCAAAATGATTAGTCTCATTCCCTAGAATTGGACAACGAGGGCTCACTACCTTAGGAAAATATACAAAATACTTGTACAGCTGATACTCGTCGTCTTAGGAAAAGATACAAAAATATTTATTAGAAAAATCATTGTCTTACAAAACCATATATCTCATAATATATTTGATAAGAATCTCCTAAAAATTAATCAATAATAATTGATATTCCAATTATATTTCTAACCAACAATTCATCATCTCTAAATACACTATCTTTGAATATATTTCTTTAGGCTCAAACTTATGATCAACAAAACAATTATCTTTTTTCACACATTCATTCCATGAACCCACACTCACACCTTCTACCCTTGAATTATGATCCTTAAAAATAAGATAGATGATTAAAAGCTTTACTGCAACTCATCCTCAATCAAGATTTAAAAATAAAAATAAAAATTACATAAAATATGTCATCCAGATCCAAGTTACATGAAGTAGTCCACCCCAGAAGAAAGAGAGGACCCAAATATATCTCAATTCACTCTTCTAAGATAGATCCAATGGTCTGCACATTAACCATGTACATCTCCAAAATGTAATATGTAAATATATAATTAAATATTGTAGAACTAGTTGGCCAAGAAACATTTTCAAACCAATTTAGAATCATGTGGATCACCATTCACCAATGTGAAACCCCAATTATTCCAACCTTAATTGTGAAGTATAACCAAAACATAATAATGGTCCTAGATGAGGTACCATATTAAGATATACATGAACATAACATAACTGAACATATTGAGGATAGAAAATTAAAGCTCACTTGCAAATCACCAATATCACTAAAAATCATACTATATTAGTAAGAATGATCATCATTCATCAATACTATAATCAATCATATATGTAGGACACCAAGGATATTCTGGACCAATGTGAGAAAAAACTCTACAATATATAAACCACTACTACCCTATCTGACAATTTTGACATCAATGACAATAGAAATCATGCATACTTGAGACAAAATATGACTCTCAAAGATCAAAATAGAAAAGGTTCACAATATTTATCATTAAGATAGGCATTATGATTTCTCATTGTAATTTCCCATTAGACTAAAATGAGGAAAATATATGATCTTTTATATAATTACTCATAAAAATTAAGGGCTAAGATTAAGAAGTGGTAAATGAGTGGCTAAGATTAGAGAGTAGGTAGGGAGTAGGTAGGATATATAGAGGATAAATAAGAATAAGAGGTGAAGGGAAATTTAGGGATGAGATTGAGTGGTAGGTAAAGGATATTGACTTTCCATAATTCTGGACATGTTAAGGTGCAAAGTCAAATGAAGAGAAGAGTGACATTTGTCACAAGCCTAAAGTTTGTGGAGTTGATCCATGTGAGTGAAGATGATAGACGAGATTAGAAGAAAGAGGATTGATGTGTTTATTAAAAATAAATAAAGGTATTTATTAAATAAATAGTAGAAAAGGAGATTGTAAAAGGGTAATTAAATAAATAAAATTTTATTTAATTATAGGATAGAAAGACTAATGAATTAGATAAATAAATAAGAATATTTATTTAAATAATAGAGGAAGAGGCTAGTGAATTAATTAATGAATTAAATAATATCTATTTAATTAATAGAGAAATTATAGAATATTTGTTTGATTACATGAGGAGATTTTTAGGTGTCTACATTAAGCAATTTAAATTTATCCTTCATTTTTAAGATATCAAATGCTCATAACATTTTCATATGAAGTCCTCATTTCATGATTTTTTTTGAACAACTCTCTCTCTCTCTCTCTCTCTCTCTCTCTCTCTCTCTCTCTCTCTCTCTCTCTCTCTCTCTCTCTCTCTCTCTCTCTCTCTCTCTCTCTCTCTCTCTCTCTCTCTCTACATGCGCATGCGCAGGTGTGTGTGTGTGTGTGTGTGTGTGTGCGCGCGCGCACAAGTCAGCCTCAACCCAGATAAAAAAATCTCATAAATTTAGTTTTCTAGATCTATAATAACCACCAAGTGGGATAGATGTTTTTTTAAAGTGGACAACAAGTTCATCAAGAAACTAATACATCTTTGAAGGGTCATAATATATTTAAGAAACATCATAAAGTTCCAAATAATTAGAGCTTGTACCTTTTCTTCAATATATTAAAAAATTTGTGAAGGTTAAGGGTGGTTTTGATAGAGGAACTCCCTAAAACATGAGATAGGGTACATGTCTTGTTCTAATGAATTATTTTACTCTAGAGGATAGATTTAAACATTTTTATTAGCCAAGTGAGAGTGGGATATATTTATTTTGAGGTGGACACAAAGGTCATCAAAAAACTACTATATCTTTGAAGGGTCATAAGTTATCCAGTAACACCATAAGCTCCCAAATAATCACAAATTAGGTATTCTATTTAAATATGTTCACATTTTTGTGAAGGTTAAGGGTGGTTTTGACATATAGGAGCTCCCAAAGCCATAGGAAAATGTATTTCTACTGCTCATGATTTATTTCACTCTATAATACAGATTAAAATATTATTATTATTTTCACTTCCCCCTCATATAGAAATTTTGACACAATACTCTAATTAGTTTCCCCTTGTTCATTCTCTTCTCTCTATATTAGACAGATAAAGAATCCATTAGGTAATATACCAAACATCTTGATAAACCCCCAATAATGCTATAGTAGGGGCCGATTATTTTGTTACCAATTTTCCTCAGTGTTGTCCTCTATATAAGCATAAAGGCCTCATTAATTAAGGATTATATAAATATTAATTCTCCTCATTATACTCCTCCCATGGGGTATTCAGGTGACAAAAATAAAGTTTCTTCAGTGAAAGGAAAACATAAAATTACTCCCTAAAGAGTTACTTATTGGTTGTACCCTCTATTAGTTAAGGGATGGCTAAATTTTACCACCCTATATGTCTCTCCTGACTCTTTCCTTCTTTCTTCTAGTAATCCTTGCTCCATGGCTCTGTGTTAACCATTCCACACTAGAGGATATATTTAAACAATTTTATTAGCCAAGTGAGAGGGGTATATGTTTCTTTTGAGGTGTACATAGAGGTCATCAAGAAACTCCTATATCTTTGAAGGGTCATAATATTTTTAAGAAACATCATAAGGTCTCAAATATTTAGAGGATTTTTCTTCAATTATGTTTGAGTGTTTGTGAAGCTTAAGGGTGATTTCAACATAGAGGAGCTTTGTAAGCCATAGGAAAAGGTATGTCTTCTAGTCATGAAGTATTTTAGTCTAGAGAATATATTAAAATATTTTTATTACTTTCACTTTCCCCTAATAAAGCACTTTTAACACAACACTAACATTAGTTTCCCCTTCTTCACTATCTTCTATTTTGGTTTTCCAAACAAAGAAGACATTGAGTCATATACCAAAATTTCTAATAATGGTATACCAAGGGCCAATTATTGTCTTATCAATTTTACCTAGTGTTTTCCTCCATAAACCATAAAGGCCTTGTTAATTAAGGATGACATAAATACTAATTCTCCTTATTATACTCCTCTCATGGGGTATTCTAGTAGCAAAAATAAAGTTTTTTTAGTGAAAGGAAAACATAAAATTGCTCCTGGACAAGTTACTTCCTACTTGTCCCCTTTGTTCACTAAGATAAGGCTAAAGTTTACCACCCTATATGTCTCCCCTAACTTTTTTTCTTGTTTCTTCTGGTAACCCTAGACTCGTACCTTCGTGTTAATAAGTTCCCTTAAAACCCTTTACTCCTTCCATAAAACTACAACTTAAAGGATCTCTAGCCTAAAAAATAGATGCTTTACAAACTCCAATTTTGGTAGAAGAGGATACATAGGAAATTAAAAAACCCCATAGACCATAAAATTGAAAAAAGCCTTTATTAATTTCTTTGTGGAGGTAATTCATTTTTATGATGAGATGCTTTTTGTTAAGGCACTAAAGAATAGGGAGGATGAAACTATCAGTAATATTTTGAGAACCCACTTGAGGTATTCCAATAAGCTAGCTAGTTTCCCTATTCATAAGGTTGGTACATGTTGGCTCTTTTTCTTGCAGCACAACCTTAAAATGATAGTATGCTAATATACTTGAATGAAAACTCCTTTTTATCCAAGATAAAGGATAATTGATGAGGTATTTGATAACACTAGGGATACCTATTATCACCTCCCTTTTTGAGCTCCACAAAATTAGGCAGGTATTACCTATGATAGATTACTGATTCTTCAGTCAATGTTTTAGTGAACTAGTCGATTCATTGGTTTGTTATTTCTGACCTCACTATAACAACTTATAAGATACCTTGGAGATTGCAATGATTAATAGAGTACTATAAGGTAGGCTATGGTCTCAATAATATAAACCAATGAGATAAGAATTTTCATCCTTCTTCCTTTAGATTTTAGGAGGGGCTACCTAATGATCCTCTCTTCAAGGAATCAACAAACTAAATTGTACCTTAAGAATACAATTACTTGAATGGAATTATCTATTTTGTAGTGTATATGATTAAGTAATTTGAAAATATTGGATTATGAATTAATTACTTAGAAAACACAAAACCAATGCCTAATCACTGGGCTATGAGTCAATATCTTGAATAAATCCATAGTACAGTAATCAATAAAACATCTGCAACAAAGATAGAATACCTTATAAACTATTCTTTCCCTACAACTTTATCATCCAATCCTCAAACTAATGCTATGTTTCCTGGGTTACTTAAAATAATTTAATCCTTCCTTGAAGGAACTTACAAGTAACTACGCAATCACCTTATGATTAGTCTGCTTAAATGCCTTATAGATAAATACACAAGAACACTAATAGGAATGTAAAGAGACAATTTAGATGTAGAAAAGAGATTGCGAGATATTTATATTGATGTCTTAAAACTTCAAATACATTAGATAGACAAATTGTACAAAGGTTCAGACACAATTTTAATCTGCTTTGTAATTCTATTAAAGTTTCCAACTCTCTTTGTCCTCTCCAAAAAGGTTACAATTACATACATATAATCTCAAATCACCTTGGAATCCTTAAGACAAGGATACAAAAAGCTTTAGATGATTTGGAGACCTAACCCTAAAAACATAGAAAGAGACAAAATACAAGAAAACTCCAAGCGATGGGAGGACAAAACTGAGGAATGAAATTTGATTTGCACTTTGTCCTCTTGTGATGTTTGGCTACTTTGTCTGTAGTTGTTCAAGATAGCATTTGATTTGTATTGAGATCTATTGACCACCATTTTAGGCTAACCTACACTAGTCTTTTAGGATTGTTAACTTCCCTATTCTCAGAGAATAGGTGCCAGGTGCCCTTATATTCTTCATCAATGAGGTCAATGTCCTCTGCAAGATCTTTCTTCTTTTTTGGTTTTGTCAGTTGTGTTTTCTGCCTGTTCCACCGAGAATCAGTTATAATTTTGACATCTATTATAAATTTATTAATGTTAGTCTCAACCTTAAAAGCTTCATTGAGAATCTTATTGTAGCACTCCATATCCAATTATGCATTGTCATTAATGAATGCCTCTTTTTTAGGCAAATTTCTATCAAACTCTGCTATCCATATCTCCAAAGCTTTGATATGATTATCATCTCTCTTGATTGGAGGAATAAATCTATTGAAATCTGATCCAAGGAGATTCATTTCGGACTCAATATGATTTAACTTTCCTTTGAAGAAAGGAAAAGTTACATTTATGTTTTCTATTTCATCTCCAATCTCAGTAAGTATTTCTGGAAAATCATTTCTATGAGGTTATAAAGAGGCCAACCTCTCAAATAATTGTGTCCTACAAGACCATGTCCCAAAATAAGGGTTTAAAATAGAAATATGATTAATTACCTCAGCATGTAAAATGGGAATTTTATTATATGCACCACAAATCAAATCAGTCTTATCCTTCAAAATATCAATCCTGTGCTTGAAGATGCTCATCAATGCCCCTAAGACTGTTTCATTGTGCTCTGTGATCTATTTCTCTATCTCAATGTTATCCCCTGTCAATTTTGTCTGAACCTCTTCATGAGAAACATCCTTTGGTGATTCTGGAACAACCTTATGTTTCTCCATTAGTTGATGAGTCAACTCTCTAATTGTTTTCTCCAAAGCATAGATCTTGATCTGACACAGCTCCCTATCCTTTGAAAGAGCACTGGTCTCTTCTATTAGAGTACTATATCTCTGAGATATCTACTCTATTGTTTCTACATTTAGTTGAGAAAAATTTGATAACACTTGTGATATTTCCATGTCATTTGTTTTATTCACAGACCATGCCATTTGATTACCTACCATGCTTTCCTGAATATTTATCAAAGTTGGCTTCTAATCCTTAGGAGCTAGGCTCCACATAGCAACAACTTGGGACTTTGGATCATAACCAAATCCCTTTATCAATTCTCCCACCTGGACCTCTAATGACAGTTTTAGGTCTGGTTGCTTCCTTATTTGATCAATAATGAATGCTAAGGCTAAATCCCAGCCCTCAACAAGTAGCATACCACTAGATTTACCAATTTTTCTTTCTTCTTCTAGAGAAATATCCTCTATTTTAGGATCATAATTTTGTATAGCCAATAAGGCTTCTGTTGTTACTATCTCTCCTCCATCTATCTGAAGTTGATTCTTAACTTCCTGGTGTTTATGCCATGTAAGGAAATCCTTAAATTCCTTAGTTTTTATGAAATTATAATCATTGAAGAATTTTTTCTGATGAATGATCCTCTCATCAATGCATGCTTGAAGAGGCAATTAAACATTCTCTTCTTCATCTTGTTGTAATTTATTTCCCTTTCTAATCTCCTTTCTCAATAAATGGTCATATGGCCTATTTCCAGGAATAAGGGCACTAATTTTATCTATGTTCTTCTCTCTTCTTACACAGACTAATGCCTAGGAAGGCTCTCCAATTTCAACCTTTTTCTTCTTGAGTGGAGGTTCATTAGTAACCTTTGTTTCCCAGACCTCTGTCAGGTTAATAATATTTTCTCCTTCAATTGCCTGCTCTCATATAGTTGTTTGATAATTTGGATAGGCAGTGGGTGAAGGATAGCCCTCATCATAGTCATCATCATACTCTGATTCAGAGTGCTCTAGCTAGCCTTTCTCAGGGACTAAAAGTTCTTTCTCCAATTGGTTGCATAATAAAGTATGGGATTTAATCATTTCATCTATCCTTTTCAAATATGGCACATCAGGAAAGAAACCACCAAATGAAAATTCTTTTCTATTTACCTATCTTTCTAGGTCCATTAGTTCCTTGATTTTATTTTCTCTTGAGATCACCTCCTTATCCTCAAGGATATTCCTTATAACATCTTCCTTTATGCATTCCTCATTTTCATAAGTGTAAGGAATAGTGGGGGTTAGGAGTTTCTTAGCACTTGCAATGAATGCCTCTATATCAACATATCTATACAATGCTGCACCCATCTTATAATGGCTTATCCAACTATTTACTAGATCTATGGCCCTCTTGCCAATAGTAAACTGATAAATCTTGAACTGCCTAGGAGTGAATGTTCCTTTCCCATGAGGAGCAAGATGCTCCTTATCTGTCAACATAAGTTTCCAAATAAACTCCATAGTTGCAATTCTAGCAGGGACATGAAATGGGAGTACATGTGGTGGATGTGTACATCCATACACTCTGATTATGGCAAAATTATTCTATAGGAAGAAGTCACCCCAGTTGTGATCTCAAGGCCACTTGTCTACATATTCACAAGGCCTCAGTAATGTGAGTAATTTTGCTGGCAATTTGGTCTTATTTACCCCCAAGAACTATAATAATGGATAAACTATCCAATTCTTAAATGCACAAAAATTATGATCCCTAGTAGTGTAATTCCAAACTTTTATGAAAAATTGGATACAATTGGGCTGACCCTGGTGCATTCTTTGTGGCCTCAAATTATCCAAATTCATAACAGGGTAGTTGTAATACATTATCAAATGCATTAAAATGGAGTAATGTAAGAACTTGGGCTCCTTCACCTTTCTCTTTATAGACATAAACCCTTCATGCATCTTATTGATTATATACTAGATATAATCATAGGTTGTGGTAATATGAATATCCTACAAATCTAGGGTTATCATCAGAACATCTGTAGTAATTCTCTTTGAACCTTTGTCCCTTCCCAATACTCTACAGAGTGCAAAGGAAATATATTTGATATAATGGTTTAGATCCTTATAGGCATAGGGAGCAAGTTCGGGCATGGGGGAAATATAGTTCTTGGTCTACCTAGGAATATGTCTTTCTACTAGGTCTTTAACTACCCCAGCCCACTTCTCATATCTAGCCTCTTGTTTCTTTAATTCTATTTCTATTGCCATTGGGTAGTAAAGATTGAAATCTTTCATAAATGAATTCCTATTTAAAGCTAACAATACAGTACCATCACTTTTCTTGATTGTCTTAGAAATCTCATCATAATTGTTTGCTAAGGCTAGTACAAGGTCAACATCTACAAATACATCAGGTACAATTAACCTAGCTAACCCACATATCCAAGGGTTAGACACAGGCACAACTTCATCAAAATTATTGTAAAAATAGTTAAAGAGGGAGTAACCTGATGAACCTGGAGTTTTAGCATCTCGAATGTATGCCAGGTCATCAACCAACATGTCATCTTTTAAATTCTTATTTTGTATTGATCCCGACAACAATTGTAGAAATTCATCTGAAAAAATTATCTTTCCCTTTGCTTCATCATCCATTTCTTCACTCCTCGCACTAGTAGAAGCTAAACTGACTGCTTTGCTCATATTGGCTGTCTATTTCTATCAACCTTCTTTTACCGATATTGAAACAAAACTAATCACTGGAAACCCTTACCACCAACTGCAAAACCTTCTAAAATATTCAATTGAGAACTCTTAGAACACTATCAATTACAATCTTTGTTGAGCTCTGAAATAGGAAAACAACTCTTTGAATCACTTACTGTAGGAAATTTCAACCTTTTTCATAAAAAAACTAAAATCTCTATGAACTCTTCGCTCTGAGAAATCAAAAGCTTGGTAAAGATGAAATGAAAAAGGACAAGTATACTTATAATTGAAAATTCAATGAATATGTCTCTTCGAGCTAGTAAAATTACAATTCAGTCATTTCTTCCATTAGTTCCACGCACTGTGACATCAATTTCTAGTTTTATTCATGGCATTCAAACTGTCAGGCAATCAATTTATGATGAGTGTTTTTGCATATAAAACCTTATAAAATTCAAAAGAGATCAAAATCAAATTTGATTGGCTGCATTTAACTCATATTACGGCTACTTTCCCATCTATCGAAGTCTCAACACTCTGATTGGTTAGAAATTTACCATGATGGCGCCACTGAAAAGTCTTCATTTAAACTCTGGTTAATTTCTAGCGACCCAATGACTAAGTGATCTCCTTGTTTCCTGATGTTTCTAACAACTGTAGTTCCCTCAAGAGACTTAGCAACTATCGTAGGATTAAAATCTTGATCAACGGTTATCTCCAAGTCACCTGATTTTTTAACTTAACCTTTCCTTTTATGGAGACTTTCTGACTAAGCCTTTTCTCAACTCATCTTTCACCTTGAGTCACATTTGGAGACTTAGTGACCACTGCTTCTCTATGTCGCCAGACTAAATCCTTAACTCATGTTATATTTTGAGACCTTGTGACTAAGAACTTAGTCTCTTAATCGCTTAATTATTTAATCTGTGCAATTTTCATCTAGAAACAATGCGACTACCCTTGATCATTCTTTCCTCTGTATCTGATGGTTTGTATTAAGTCTCGTAATATTCATATCAAACTTTATAATATCTTGAGACCTAGCGACTACTAAATAATATTAGCCTCTATTCCCCTGAGTCTCTTAGTCGCTAAAAGAAAATTCACTTGGCTATCTTATTTGGAGACTCCCCGACAACCATTGGATCTATCTTGGAAATATTTGATGGTTCCTATATAAGTCTCATAAACTTTTATGTAAACCCTAAAACATTACAAGACCTGGCAACAACACTCTTTATCTAATAATCACCAAATGTTTTAATTTTAATCAAACTTTAATCAGAGAACACTTGACTATTCCCTTTATTTTTATCATATTTAATTAGGTGTCTCAATACTATTTCTTGTCTCATGATTCCTGAATGATTTCTAAATTTTCAAATCTTATAAGAGACTTCATGCTATCGATTAGATCTCTCTGATCAAACAACTATCTCCAAGTATTGCAATCCTTCACTTAACTCATCTTTAGTTCTGAGACCTACCGAAAACACTATTTCCAAACCGACTGTCAACCTGAGTTTGTCTAGAGACCTAGGGACTATTGTATCTCCATGTCACTGGATAAATTTTAAACTATGGCTTTGATCAGGAGACTTTCCATCCACCGTTGGATTTAAAATAAGATGAATGGTTATCACATAATCTTTGGTTCTTTCACTTAACTCATATCGGATCAAGAGACTTGGAGACAAAAGAAAAAATTTAACACTTTGGCTCAACTCATAACCATAGGTTGTATTTAGAGACAATGCGACTGAGTAAACTCAAAGTCGTGTGATAAAATCACTAACTCTTATCATATTAAGAGATGACCCAACCACCGTTAGATCTATCTTGTCAATGGACGGACATTGCTAAGTCTCACAATCTTTAAAGCATATTCTTTTCCATTAAGAGATAGCTTGACAAAGCATTTTACTAAGTCTCATAAACTTTTAGAATATTCTCTTTCTTTCATGAGACTCGGCGACTATCCTTTTAAGCACATGCAAATTTTTAAAACATAAGTGCCAAAAAGTAACTTCAAAATAGAACTAGTTTAAGGAAATTAGGGCTTCCTTGCATTTTTTGACTAGAAATGACTATGGTTTAGGGTTTTCTAGCCTTTTCAACTTGGTTTTGAGAAAAATCAACACTTTTAGAGGCAAACAAGTAATTTGGCACATGATTTTTTGACCCTCTAAGCATAGGAAAGATAAGTAGTTCAAAAAAAATTAGGGCAAACACCAAAATAGGAAATACAACCAATAGTGGCTCTATCTAAGGATGGCTAAACACTACTTTATGGCAAAGAATCTCAGAATCTCTAGTTTTAGACCTCTTATTTGCTGCAAACTAAACTACAACTTAAGGGAAATACACAACTGAAAGAGGTTATATACAATATAATACATACTTACTTGTGCATAAAAAAATTATTTTTTCAATTGAAGAAGGGTTTTAGAAACTTCCCATCCACTGGCAGTTCAAAATATTCTCCATCCACGTTCTTCATTAAATAGGAATATTTTCCAAATCTTTGTGAAATAACAAATGGCCCAAGCCATAAGGACTCAAATTTTTAATGCTTTCCTTTATCTTCTGATCTTACATTCCATTGAAGAACTAGGTCATCTGGTTGGAATTTTCTATTAGTAGCCCTTCTGTCAAATATATATTTCATCTTCTATTGTAATTTAATGTTTTCCTTTTGGCTATCTCTTCTTGTTTCATCCAACTCTGCCAATTGAATCATTATATTTTGCATGTTGTCAGAAACATCTAACTGCTCTTCTTGCATGAATTGATATATTGGTAATAGATTGTTTATAGGAATTTTTTACTATAGACCATATAACAATTCAAGTGATGACTTACCAGTGTCCTTCTTAACTGTTATTCTATCAGCCCTGAGTGCTAACCTTAGTTTGGTATGCCATGCTCTCTTATTCTTTTCAAGAGTCCTTTTCAATATCTTCAATATACTTTTATTACTGGATTCAGCTTGTCCATTTTCCTATGGGTGATCTAGGTATGGGTGATCTAGGGATGAATATGACATTATGATCCCATATTTCTCACAAAACTCTTTCATCTCATCTGATCTAAAGCACATGGCATTATCCATTATTAACTTTGAAGGTACACCAAATCTAGTCAGAATATTCTCCATTAAAAATTCAATGACTACCTTACTTGTTGACTTTTTGTAGGAATGGATTCGATCCACTTTGTAAAGTAATCAGTGGCTACCAGTATCCAACTGTGCCCTTCACTAGATTTTTCTGCAAACTCACCAATAAAATCAATTCCCCACATAGAGAAAGGGGCTTGAGCACTTACTGGATTTAATAATAGGGCTCCTGAAATTTTGAGGTTATTTGAGAACCTCTGACATGGATCACATTTTCTAACATATGCATATGTATTCTTAAATAAAAAAGGACAATAGTATCCAACCCTCAAAATCTTGTGGGAAGTGGTCTTGGCAGAAAAGTGACCTCCACACTCCCATGCATGCATCTCACTTAAAACTTTCTCAGATTGGCTCTGATCTAAACATAGTGATAATACAACATTTCTGTCTCTCCAATACAAATCTCCTTTGATTAAGGTGTATTTTTGAGCATGCAATCTAAGACTTCTCTTTTGATTGTAATTCATAGTGTCAGGACACTTGGCATTCTTTAAAAAGTACACAATATCAACATAAAATGGTTGTCTTTCTATACTTGTCATTGTCTGATCATGTGTCACTATATCATTCACTTGTATTAAATCCAATTTATCCTTTGTCATGAGTTTGGCCAGACCCTGACCTCTTATCAACTTTGTAATGTGGATTTCAAGATTAAATTTTTGAATCCTATTTATCCACTTACATCTCTTACCAGTTAATTCTGACTGAGTAAGAATATCCTTTACTGTTGAATGAGGGACATATGCTTGCACTTTAACACAAACCAAATATGGTCTAAAAGATTTGACTTCTTTCACTAAAGCATATGCCTGCTTCTCCATCATCTCATAATTTAGCTTTGCAGCCTAGAGAGATTTACTATAAAAAGCTATTGGATGCTCAAATCCTTCTTCATCTTTTTGTAGCAAAACAACAACAATTGTGTGATAAGATGCGAATAAAAATAGAGAAAAGGGCTTACTATAATTAGGTGACTTTAGAACAGGAACCTCTTGCAGTGCCTTCTTTATTCTCTCAAATGTCATTTGAGCTTCTTCATTCCAGTTTAATTTTTCATCTTTTTTAGCAACTTTATGATAGGTTTGACAATTTCTGCAAAGTTTGCTATAATTCTTCTGACAAAATTAATCTTTCCTAAGAAAGATTTAACTCCCTTTAAGTTTTTTGGAGCAATGAACCTCTGGATTGCTTCTATTCTTTTTGGGTCTATTCTTACTCCATCTTTAGACACTATGTGTCCCAACAACTTTCCCTCCTATACTACAAAATGACATTTCTTAGGATTTAATGAAACACCATATTCTAAAGCTTTATTGAAAATTTTACCCAGACATTCACAATGATCTTCAAATTTCTTAGAGTATGCAGTTAGATCATCTTGATAAATGACCATGAACAAGTCAATAAATTTTTTAAAATCAACATCCATGGCCCTTTGAAAAGTTGCTCCGAAATTTATTAGTCCAAATGGCATTATGATATAGACATAAGTTCCCCAAGGAGTGGTAAATGTATTCTTGTACTACTCTGATTCCTTCACTAAAACTTGGTTGTAGCCTGAGAAACCATCCATCATTGACACCAGCTCACAACCAATCACTTTGTGTAACATTGCCTCCATGTTGGGTAAAGAATATTTATCTTTTAGTGAGGCGATATTTAAATTTATGAAATCCACTCATAATCTAATGTCACCATTCTTTCTTTCTTACTGGTACCAAGTTTGAAACCCATGTTGAGTGTCTGATAGGCTAGATAATCCCAACATCCTTTATCTTCATCAACTCTTGCTACATCTTAGAAGCCAGCAAAGGATTTATAGGTCTATTTTTTTGCCTAAATGGTTTCACCTCTAATTTTAGTGGGATCTCATGTTGTAAAAGTTCTTCTCTATAAGATTTTTGGTCCTCATATGACCATGCAAAAATATGCTTATATTTTCTCAATAATTTAATCAAATTTGTCCTTATATGGGAATCTAAACCTTTTCCAATGTAAACAACTTGAGGATTGGTTTATGATCCTAAGTTAATTTCCTCCAAGTCCTCACCCTTAGAATTGCTTATTTTTGTGGCGTGATCATTTTGACTAATGAACAATGCTTCAATTTCAACCAGACCCTTAGGAATCTGATTGGAACTCAATTGGACAACCTCATTTCCTAAGAAATAATCTTTACCATTACTGTTCTCAAGTAAAGTATTGCAATCTATGCACTGATTCTCATAATGATCTAGACACTGAATGAATCTCAAAATATCTTGGTCATCCTAAAAAAATTTCCAGTTGTATATATTATCTAGAACAACTAGTCTTGTCTTAACTTCAAGTATTGATACCCCATGTAAGGTTTGATCATCAGTTTTCAGAGCAACATTTGCTAAGAAATCTGCCATTATATTCTTAGACCTTTCTATCCAACTTATATCAAAGGAATAAAAATTTCAATCTGATCCCAAATAGCATATTCATACATCTTTAATCTATCATTTTTCACTGCATATTTGCATCTTATTTGGGCTACTACCAATTCAGAATCACCATAAAATTTTAAACATTTTATTCCATGTTTAATGGCAATTTCCAGCCCTAAAGATAAATCCTCATACTTGGCTGTATTATTTGTACATTTAAAGGCTAGAAAAAAAGAATATTTGAAAGTTGTATTTGATGGAGATACAAGTAATACACCATCTCCTGATCCTTCTCTTGAGAAACCTCCATCAAAATACATTTTCCATAATCCATTATTTTGTACAGTCAATTCTTTAGCTAGAGGATCACTGTTTTCACTCTGATAATGATGATCACTCCTCTGAACTCTGAAGTTGTCCATATCCACATCAATACAGTAGTTAATGTTAGTGTCTTCATACCATTCAATCATGTGAGGATTCCTAACTTCTCTTGACACTTTAACATTATTTCCATTAATGTTAAAAGTAGCATATGATAAATCACTTTGTATGCTACCTCCCATTGAAGCACTCCACTTTCTAGATAGTAACATCCCATAATGTGGTGGTATGTCAACAACAAGAACCTTCATAGTTAAAACCACATCAAGACATATTGCTAATTTGTAAGGCATGGCTTCAATAGTACCAATAATAGGTACTTCTCTATAATCCATTGCTTGACATCTCCCATGAGGAGTGTCCCCTTGTAATCCCATAGACTTCACAATTTCTATTGGCATGACAGTGTTTGATGCTCTTGAATCAATCGTTAAATTTTAAAGTATCCTTCCATTAATTACCATTTTTAGAAAAGAATGAGTCTACAACCTTAGGAGAAGTAGTTGTGTTTAAGAAAATTTGAGGAATCTCAGAAATCATTACTTCAGCTTCCTTCCCTTTTTTACTTGGTCTCTTATCAACATTTTCTTGACTTTGAACTTTCACTCTAGGCACACTGTTTAATAGTGATAGAACCTTTTCTTTATGTTCCTTGATTCTCATCATCTCTAAAAATGGAACCTTTACAGTCATTTCAGACAGACAATGTCCCATGTCTACTGGAGTATATTTTATATCTGAGGACTTTGGTTTTTCAACAGTAATATTATTTTCCTCAATCTGTATGTTTAGAGTTGGTTCTTCTTTCTTAGATTTTTTGTTTTCTATCTTACGAGAAGAAGTACTTGTTTCTTGTACCTTTGATTTTCCTTCTTGCCCAACAATAGGCTCTATGGCTTTAGTTATAATCTTGACCTTAGGTTTTTTTGCACTTTCCCCAGGTCCATCTTTCTTTTTTACATATTTGGTGTCTATTTTATTTTATTTTATAAATACACCAGATGGTTGACTACTAGTACCACCAACTACTCTATTTCTTAGGTGATAGTTGCGTCTAGCTTTGTTCACCAGATCTGTAATAATTCTTGATTTTTCTTCATCTGAAGCTTTTCTGACCAATGGAAGGTCTTGATTATTTTGTACATAACATCTTATATGGTCATCTGTATCTTCTATTTCATTGTCTGATAAATTTTTTTGATGATGAATCTCTACATTTCCTTGTGAACCATATGAATCATGATTTTCAATTTCATTATCTGAGTCTACATCATGACATGAATATGCATTTGTCATATTATAATCACATTGTTCACCTTCATCATTCCCTTGTTCTTCATTTTCTTTTAGATCTAAGGAAACAATGCAGAAATCAGGGTTATGTGGGGCTTCACAAGCCTCACACCATAAATCATCATTGCACAAATGGACAACATTTTTATGCAAAGGGCCTGGGGTTCTGTTCTCAGGTTTTTCTTTTCTAGGAGGAGCAATAGGCTTCCCATCCTTAAATTGAGTTCCATAAGTATGATTTTCCATTCTATTTTGAGGATTATAAGTGTTATTATAGGAAGGCCTACTATTTTGAGGATCCATATACTCTTTATATTCTAGTTCCTTTAGGTTACTCCTAAACCGTGCATCATCTCTCCTATTCAGTTTACCAGACACCCTTCTATTCAACTCAATATTTACTGCTATCTTGTAAGCATCAGTGAGGGTTCTTGGAATTTTATCCCTAAGAGCATAACCCATTTTATAATGAAAATAATTTAAATAGGTTTCTAGACATACCTCTTCATCCATCCTTCTTTTATAAAACAATTTATGCATTACTCTTTGGGATCTGGTATTGAACTCGGTGACCTCTTCATTATATTTCTTTTTGATGTTATTGAACTCGTTCAGTAAGAACCCCTTATTTGTCTTATCACCATATTGATCTTTAAACAAATAAATTAATTCATCCATGGAAGCAATAGATCCATTAGAAATACTTCTAAACCATTCTCTAGCATCCTCTACTGGAGATTGAACAAAAAGCTTCATCAACACATCTTCATGAGTAATATTCAAATCATCAACAAAGTCAATAAATTTTCTTTAGTGTGTTTCACAAGTGATGACATTGTTACCTGCAAATTTTTGGATCTTTTCTCCTACATCACCCACATCTTTTGGAAATGTGTTTGGGTATCCAAGAGTGCCAATTAAATTAAATTTCTTATACCTTTCAGGTTTCAATGGTTTCCTTTGGAAATTATCAGTCTCTTTGAAAGTAGTAGCTTTTGTTTTGGAAGATGTGTTGTTCTCAGTTCCAGCATAAGAATATATGGAAGACTGCAAAAAATCTATTTTCTTTTTCATTTCTATTGTTGCAGCTTCCATCTGAGTTTTTTCTAGCATCTTTTCCATGGTTTCCTTTTCTATTCTTAGTCTTTCAAGATCAATATCCAATTAGGACATTTTCTCTGTTAGGGCCTTCTGAACTTTAGGCTCTTCAATTTTTCTTTCATTGATCTTTTGTTTACCTTTGTCCTTAACATTTTGTGAACTAGAAGGTTTGTGAGTGTTGGGTATTTCTTGTTCCTTTTGAGACCTCTCATTATTTCTTGTAGTTTGATGTCTTAAGGATCTTCTTTTAATTCAGTCAACATCCTTATGCTTATGTTTTTTCTTTCTAAGTGTGAGGCCTCACCCCGATCCATCATAGCTTTATTGTTTGATCACACTTTGACACTTTATGTTTTGATACATTGATACACTTTTTGTTATCCTGACAGGGACTCGTGATATTATGATATGATGATGATTATATTGTGTGGATTACATTTTGACATGGATTAGACCCAGAATAGGTGTTTGACTTTGACTATATATGTTTAGATCAGTGAATTGATCAGAAGACAAAATTATGATTAGACTTGACTATTTTATGGATGTTATGTCATGGTGATTAAGGAATTCTTATGCTTTAAACATTTATGTATGAAAGTTTCAATTAGGGACTTAATTATTCTTATTGATTAATGTTGTTAATTATGAATTTAAAATGTATATTACATGCGATTTTATCATCTTGGACTACTGATGCTCGAAGTTTAGTGTACAGGAAAGGGAACCATGAAATTTTCAGAGAATCAGGGCTAAACACATGTGAATTGAGTAAGCAAAGGTTTAATCCAATAAGGGGTTGAAACTTCATTGTAATGTGACCCTTGTTGTAAATATAATATGAATGTGTGTTAATAGTTTTAATTTATGTTGTTATTTTGACATGTCATTTGTGAATGTGATGTATATTTTGTTTAATGTCACTTGACACTTGTGTTGTCCATGTGGATAGTGACATGTCATTTAGGGCTTGGGAAAGAATCACTTAACCTTATATGACATTATATTAATCACTTGCATATAGATGCCTTGTAGGGATCCTATAATGTTGGAACTCGGATTTGAACCTTAGGGGTACTTTGGAGGGATTAAAAGTGACCCTAGAGTGTATTTTTGACAAAAATTAGTTAACCCTAAGGGGGTACCTTGGGTTAGGGCTACTTTTTACCTATGGAAGAAACCTAGGTCACCATTATGACTCTCCAAAATGCTAACTTTACAAAAGTGGTGAAAATAGAGATGGTCTGATGCACCTAACTTGTCCCACACTCCTTGATAACCTCATAATTAAGAGGGGAGACAAAAATGCTAGTTGTCATATCTCATCATTGCTAGTTCTTGAGTGCACTTTTGGAGGTATTTTTAGAGGGTTTTGGGAGACTTAGTGGGTGTTCACCCACTCTCTAATTTTAGATACAATTAGGGTTTTGGAAGGAGGAAGGATAAGGATTTGGGCTCTTTTCAAGTTTCATTTTGCCATAACATAATTGAAAGGTTGGTTTCTCTTGCAATAGAGTGCTTTATTTGTTGCAAGAAAATTTGATGTATTGTTTTATGAATATGAGATCTTGTATGAGAGTCATGTATGTAATCTTGTGTAGTGTTGTAGTATGTAAATTTTGTTATCATGTGTTGGGGAGGGAATGCCTTTGGGTTTTTTTTGTATCACCCTTTGTTTCCTTGATTTGGGAGTGTTGTTCATGGGAGTGAAGGCATTACTCACCCTTTGGGAAGGGAAGAAGTGGCCTTGGGTGAAGGGGTTAGTTGGGCTCTCCATTGTAGTGAGAGTCTCTTCTCTTGGAGAAGAGGAATAAATTCATGGAGTATGGGCTCCATGAAGCCATGTTAGAAATATTATATTTTGGCATAAAAATGGCCAATGTGTAAATAGAAGCATTGTCAATATAGCCTTGGAGAGGCATGGAAAACTCTTGTTGAGAGATTTGGAAATTGTATTGGCATTCTCCTTCTTGGAAAATCCCACCTTCACCCTTCTTCAATGGGTTTGTAAAAATAAATTGTGACACCTTGAATGGTAGTTTATTGTTGTTCTTGTGCATGTAGATTGTTGTGAGAATTTTGGAGTTGAAACCTTGTTTAGCCTTGGTTCTCCAAGCTTGGGGGTGGCCTCTTTGAGGACTTGGTTGGGAGGTGAGCTTCCCATGGTTTCCCCTCTTGAAAATTTTAGGTTTTTGAAGTCATTAAGATGGTGTAAAAAGTTTGAAACAAAACCCTATTTGGGGGTAGTTGTGTGCAAGCAACTTCAATGTTGCATAGTCACTCTTGTATTACAAATTCATTTTGTTGATTGTTGTAATGATTAATCTTGAAGCTTCTCAAGATAGATGTGGAGAGATATCCTCCTTATGTAATGATCTAATAAAGTAAAACATGTTGTGTACCATTCTAGCATTGTGTAAATCTATCATTTTGAAGATGTTGTAATGTAGATTATAAGATGATCATGTTGTAAAAGATTAAATCCTTAGCGCTTGAATATTGCATTTAAATTCCTAAAAGAAGAGGAGTTAACCACCCATGAATAGAAGGATAACCAAAATTGAAGGAGAAGAACAATATTGTAGTTTCTTTCACTTCAATCTTAAGAAATTTTACATCTTGAAAAAAACCTGCTAGATTTAACTTTCTTCAATAGAAATCTGCATTTTAATCTCAGCTCTTGAGGAGGAGAAATAACTCTGAAAATCAACAACAAATTTAATTAGTTAGCATGTCAACATGAAATTTAGTAAATACTATTGGTCCCTCTTGTATATTATTCATTAAATAAATCCTAATATGCACTATGAACTTCTTCAAAATAAAAATGAACTAAGCAAATCAAAATGCAAGAGCTTATAACAAAGCCCATAACATTTTCCAGAATTAGAGCATAAAAAGCTCTCTGAAATTTGTATGGGAAAGGAAATATTCTCTTACCATAGAGAATATTCCTTTCCCAAATGAGTTTCCCTCTAATTAATTTTAAATCATATCTCAGTAAATTAAACATACAAATTAAATCCTAATTACCTAGTTAAACTCATCTTATTCTCACCTCTCCTGTGGGTCCCACTTTGATGTCTCACCTTTTTGCATAAAGATTGTTGTGCTATGTTAAAAAAAAATATTCTATCACCATGAAAAAGGGCTAAACTACTTGGAAGTGGCGCCACCTTTTCTTTCTATCCTCACTTCCCTATGCATTCTGACATGTCCTTACCCTGCACCCCAAGTCAACTCCCTTTCCTCTTTTCATGCAAAATTTACTTGGGGAGAGGAAGCCAAGGATTGGTGGGTCCTACATAATTTACATCCCCTTTCCTTGCTGAGATCCCCATGCCACCTTTTTGGCTTCCCATACCATGCAAAAATTGTTAAGGAAGGATGGTTTAGTGGGTAGTAAGGTGGCCCAGTGCATGCCTTGTCACCCTGTACCCTCCCCCATGGCAGATTTCAAAATATATGCATTGTTTGGGTTTTGTAAAAAGGGACTTTAGTATGTGGGTAGCTAGGTGGTGGGCCCTTCCCAAGGGCCAAGTCATGTCAACTTATCTTCTTGTCATAGGAATTCGATCTCCTCCCATTTGCAATTCCTCTTTTTACTTTGTGGATGGGGAATAGTATATTATTAAGTAATAGCTTATTTAGCCAGTGGTTAGTAGGTTGTTAGATTAGGTAGGGGCAATTAGTTGATAGTTTAAAGTTGTTAATTAGTTTCTTTTTTTTATTGTTTTAATTTTGGATTTCTTTGGTTAGTATGTTATTATATATAGATGATTTAATATGGTTGCTATAATTCAGTGGTTAATTATAGATCATTAGATAGTTAGGTTAGTTTAGCAAGTAATTAATAGGTTATTAAGTTATTAAATGAGTTATTTTCCCATGCTTTTAATCATTAAGTTTGTAGAGTGTTAGATATATATATAAATTAATTTATGATGTAGCATGTAATGTTAGGTATACGACTTTAGTGTTTAAATTTTAATTGATATTGGAATCAATTGTCAATATTATAGCTAATCATTTTAAATGGATACTTGACCTTAGTTGTTAGGTTAATTTATAATGGTAAGATTTGTGAATTTAGTAAATCAAGATTATTGTCTAAAGTATTGATTAATCTATTAGAGAGACGGATTTCTCAGTTGACTAGATACATAGTTAATGTGTAATGTTAATTTATTAACAAAATAAAATGGGGATTATATTGCTCTTGTATTCATGGGATTAAGGTTTATACTTGATTGTAATTAAAAGTAAATTTAAATGTTGAATTAGGAGATATTTGTAATGTCTTCATGAAAGGTTAATTTAAGGTCGTATGTTAGAAATTGATGGATTAGGAATGCATGTGTTTTATCATAGGAGAATAATTTTATTAATGATGTTTAGTAGGTTAGGAGATCAGAATTGATCTTAGATTTGGATTTTTAATTGATAGTTGTTGATATAATGAAATTATTATTCAATTTTTAATCTTGTCAGTTGTTAAATATTTCATGAATGTTTGGTAGTAGAGTATGTATCTGACAGGACCCGAGCTAGTAGTTAATGTTAATCAAAACTGGACTTGAGCAGATTAGGTTGTAATCTAGGTGTTTAGTTGAGTAGAATTAGGGAAACCTTGACCTATCTATACCCATAATTACTAACTACCATCATAATTCTAAGAAAGGAATCAGAGTTAGATCTACCTGAGTTGAATATCCATATAACCCGAGGAACAAGTTGATACCCATTTCCGCATCAGTTTGTGGCTTGACCCTTCTTCAGTATGCGTACACACCTTGTAATTTGAAGGGTAACTCCTTTTTCTATCACCTTTCCAACTCAACCATTGATAGTTGTACGTACTTATATGATTTTTTAAAAAAAAGTTTGTGGCTGTGTTTTGCCCCAGTTTTGGGCATGACAATTGATCTTAGATTTGGATTTTTAATTGATAGTTGTTGATATAGTGAAATTATTATTCAATTTTTAATCTTGTCAGTTGTTAAATGTTTCATGAATGTTTGGGAGTAAAGTATATATCTGACAAGACCTGAGCTAGTAGTTAAAGTTAATTGAAATTGGACTTGAGCAGATTAGGTTGTAATCTAGGTGTTTAGTTGAGTAGCATTAGGGCAACCTTGACCTACCTATGCCCATAATTACCAACTACCATCATAATTCTAAGCAAGGAATCAGAGTTAGATCTACCTAAGTTGAATATCCATATAACCCTAGGAACTAGTTGATACCCATTTCTGCATCAGTTTGTGGCTTGAACCTTCTTCAGTATGTGTACACACCTTGTAATTCAAAGGGTACCTCCTTTTTCTATCACCTTTCCAACTCAACCATTGATAGTTGTACGTACTTATATGTTTTTAAAAAAAAATTATGGGTGTGTTTTGCCTCAGTTTTGGGCATGACATTTTGGTATCAGAGCCAAGGTGTCGACACAAGGAACCTAACCCATTACGTTTGAACTCACTCTAAACTTAAATGATTGTGTAGGATGCCTGCGGTCACTAGAGCTAACCGATGAGGTAGAGGTTGTAGAGCTCTCCATGTGGGGGCAGGGTAGGAGGATCCACCTCCACCACCACCACCACCACCACCTCCAAACCCTAACCAGGATATTATGGATATTCTCCAAAATCTAATTGGGTTGATTCAACAGAGACTACCACCCGTAGTTCAACAGCAGGTTCCCGAAGGGGAAGCTCATGTTTTAGAGAATGAGAGAGCAGTTAGTAGAGAGAGGAGTAGGAGTCCTCCACCCAGATCTATTCAGGGTCATGATGATCAGGAGGGTGAGTCAGTTCATCAGGTGGTTATACCATGTGAGCATGATTTACGTGCTAGGGAGAGACCCCCTAGAGATGTTGGAGATGAGATCTAAGAGTTATTATGACTCTATCCACCCTTGTTTTTGGGATCCACTAATGGGTCAATAGTAGAGGCCTGGTTATAGAGTTTATAGTGATATTTTGGATTGCGCCCTTATGGGAGTAATCTAAAAGCACGGCTAGTAGTTCATCTCCTACGGGAGAAGGCTTCCACTTGGTGGGAGCAGGAGGTGTCCATTGGTGGAGTGAGTATTGACACACTCACTTGGGAGACTTTTGAGGCCCGTTTCCATGAGAGATATCTCTCCGAGCATTTCAAATAGAGACACATAGAGGAGTTCCATGATCTCCACTAGAGATGCCTCACTGTGAACTAGTATGAGAGTCAGTTTCTCAAGATCCTTCCATATGTTGATTACATGAAGGATGAGAAATTGCGTATTCACCATTTCATTAAGGGACTTAATATGTCTCTTCAGAGAATTGTACACCTAGCATTCCCTACCACATTCAGAGGGGCAGTTGAGATGGCACTTGTAGCTGAGGAGATCCATACTAGATAGGAGTCTCAGGATCAGTCCCAGCACTGAAAATCCTCTTCCCAACAGTCAGGATAGTAGAGGCCCTCTTGGAAAGGGAAACAGAATCACACAGCAGGATCCTTTAAGGGTCAACAGTCTTAGCAGCAGTGATCCTAGTAGGATTCCAAACAGAGGTAGTCACAGGGTTATCAGGGCTCTAAGCCCAAGCAGTGGTAGTCTCAAGGCCCTAGATAGGATCATAGGACACAAACCCCTCAGACACAGTTAGCTAGGACTCAGTAGTCCTCTAGGGGTGGATATAGTGGTTGTAGTAGGACCAGAGGGTTACAGCAGCCTAGGACACAGGGAGTGCATATTTAGTCTCGTGGGCCATGTTACACTTGTGGTGGTATGGGTCATTTAGCGAGAGTGCCCACAAGGATAGTCAGCCAGTGGTCAGAGAGGGGCTACCTCAGAGCCTACGATTGGAGATATGGGTAGATCCCATAGATTTTTTGTCAGTGGTTGATAACTGCCAGGCTGAGCATCAGGCCATGGTCATTGAGGTTGCAAGTATGATTCAGGGTACCAGTGTTTCTATCTTGTTTAATTTAGGAGCCACAAAATCCTTTATATCTCCCTATGTAGTGCAGCATTGCAGGCTGGTGGCAGTTAGATAGGATGTTGGTTGGGAGGTTGAGTTAGCGTCTGGAGTTAGAGTCTCTATTAGTTCCTTAGTTTGCAGTTGTCAGATTCAAATTGGAGACCTTACCATAATGACTGATCTCCACATTACCCCTCTAGGTTCTTATGATGTAGTCCTTGGCATAGATTGGCTATGTGCCCACAACACCAAGGTGGATTATCGTTAGAAGAGGGTTGAGTGTGTTGATGATCATGACACTTCTAGGGTGATAATTGGGGTACAAAGACTCGTATCCCTTCGCATTATTTCTGCTATGCAGCTTAGGTGGTGCATGTGGAAGGGATGTCACTTATTTACCATCACCATTAGTGATAGAGAGGAGGATTCAGGAGGAGAGCCTTTGCTTGAGGATTATCCTATTCTTCAGGAGTTTGTAGATGTATTCCCTACCGAGCTACCTGGTATGCCCCCACCTAGGGTAGTTGATTTTCACATAGATCTTGTACCAGGAGCCAAGCGAGTATCTAGAGCACCCTACAAGATGACCACACATGAGCTCGATGAGCTTAAGATTCAGTTATAAGAGCTCTTGGAGAAAGGGCATGTCCAACCTAGTGTATCACCTTGGGGTGCACCTATGATTTTTGTAAAGAAGAAGGATGGGTCACTTCGATTGTGCATTGATTATCGGTAGCTGAATAAAGTAACAATTAAGAACCAATACCCACTCCCCAGGATTGATGATCTATTTGATCAGTTGTAGGGTGCCTGAGTGTTCTCAAAGATAGATCTAAAGTTAGGGTACCATCAGTTATAGATTGTGGAAAGTGATATTCACAAGACTAATTTTTGCATGAGGTATGGTCACTATGAGTTCATAGTAGTGCCATTTGCCTCATGAATGCTCTAGCTGTGTTCATGAGCCTCATGAACAGAGTATTTCATACATTTTTGGATAAGTTTGTGATAATATTCCTCGATGATATTCTGATATATTCTCACAATGAGGAGGAGCATGAGGAGCACCTGAGACAGGTTCTACAACATTTAAGAGAGAATCAGTTATATGGAAGCTTGTCAAAGTGTGCCTTCTTTAGATCTGAGGTGCATTATCTTGGTCATATTATATCCATCGATGGGAACTCTGTAGACCCATCAAAGATTAGAGCTATTATGGATTGGCCAGCACCCACCAGTGTCACTAAGGTTAGGACCTTTATGGGCTTAGCAGGATATTACAGACACTTTGTGGTAGGATTTCCTAGAGTGGCTCATCCTATCACCTCCCTTCAGAGAAAGGGGAAGAGGTATGAATGGACAGAGAAGTGTGAGAGAGATTTTGAGGAGCTCAAGAGATCCCTCACTAGTGCACTGATTTTAGTAGTTCCATATCCTTCAACGGATTTTTTTGTATGTACCGATGCTTCATTGGATGGTTTAGGAGCAGTCCTTATGTAGGAGGGTCGTCCTATAGCTTTCAAGTCTAGGAAACTAAAGACTCATGAACTTAATTATCCTACTCATGACCTAGAACTCACAGTGGTGGTTCATGCTTTAGTGAGATGGTGACATTTCCTTCTAGGTCACTGATTTGAGCTTCATTTAGATCACCAGAGCCTACAGTATATCTTTACACAGCCCAATCTTAATGCTAGGCAGAGGAGATGGATGCATTTTTTGTGTGAGTATGATTTTGATGTTCATTACATCAAGGGGGAGGAGAATGTAGTTGCAGATGCCTTGAGTAGGAGGAGACATGAGCTCTCATCTATGGCTTCTAGTACAAATTTGAGGGACCACATTTTGCATCATTTTCCAGGGGATGGATTATATGTGGAGGTTTGTCAGTTTATCCATTCTCAAAGACCCCTGGAGGGGAAATTTGTAGACCATTCCTTAGAGTCTGATGGACTTCTACATCATAGGGGATGCATCTATGTACCTTCTATGGGTGACTTGTGGGAGTTTATTATACTTGAGGCTCACAAAGCACCTTATGCAGCTCATCTTGGAGTTAAGAAATTGCAAGCCGATATGAGACAGTTGTACCATTGGCCGCGTATGAGATTACAGATTACCAACATTGTTGCTAGATGTCTTGAGTGCCAGAGAGTGAAGGCAGAGTATGGTCATCCAGGTGGGCTCTTGCAGCCACATGAGATTGCTGAGTGGAAGTGGGATACTATATCTATGGACTTCATTTTTGGTCTCCCTATGTCTTCTCACTACCATGATGCTATCTTGGTGACAGTCAACACATTGACCAAGGTTTCCCACTTCTCACCTGTGAGTACTACATTCACAGCATGAGACGTAGCCTAGGTCTTTTTGTAGGATATTGTCAGACTTCATGGCATTCCCCATAAGATCATCTCTGATAGAGACTCCTTGTTCACATTAGCCTTTTGGAGAGAGTTATAGGAAGTACTGGGCACTAGGCTCAATTTTAGTACAACATATCACCCTCCGACAGATGGCTAGACCAAGAGGGTTAACCAAGTATTGGAAGACATGTTGTGCATGTATGTGATTAACCATCAGGTCAAGTGGGAGGAATACCTACATCTGGTTGAGTTTGCCTATAATAATGGGAATCATTCTTCTATAGGTATGCCACCATATCAGGCCTTGTATGGTAGAACATGCAGGACCCCACTGAGTTGGGACACAATCAAGGATAGAGTATCTATTGGACCTCAGTTGGTCAAGGATATGGAGCAGTAGGTTGTCTTGATTAGACAGTGCCTTAGGGAGGCTCAGGATCAACAGAAGAAGTATGCAGATGTGAAGAGGGTTGATCATGAGTATATGGTTGGAGATAGGGTCTTCTTGAGAGTGCACCTGCATAAGAGTCCAATCTGTTTTGGAAAGGGCTCTAAGTTAGTGCCTCACTTTGTTGGACCTTTCAAGATATTGGAGAGGATAGGACCAGTTGCCTACCATCTATCCTTGCCACCCAGCCTGTCACACATCCATGATGTGTTTCATGTATCTGTGCTTCAGAAATATATTTATGATGAGTCTCACATTATAGATTGGGATGCCTTGCAGGTAGAGTCAGATGGGTAGCTAGCACTAGAGCCCATTCACATTATAGCTTGATGGACCCTTGCACTTTGAGGCCGAGATCTTGACTAGGTTAGGGTCCAGTGGGATTGTTATGATGAGGTCATGAATTTATGGGAGGATCTAGTGCAGATGAGATCTCAGTACCCATATCTTTTTTATGAACTCTAGGAGGAAGTTCATGCCTAGTGGGGGAGGATGTGAGGCCTCACCCCGATCCATCATAGCTTTACTGTTTGATCACACTTTGACACTTTATATTTTGATACATTAATACACTTTTTGTTATCCAAATAGGGACTCATGATATTATGATATGATGATGATTATATTGTGTGGATTACATTTTGACATGGATTAGACCTAGAACAGGTGTTTGACTTTGATTATATATGTTTAGATTAGTGAATTGATGAGAAGACAGAATTATGATTAGACTTGACTATTTTATGGATGTTATGTCATGGTGATTAAGGAATTATTATGCTTTAAATATTTATGTATGTAAGTTTCAATTAGGGACTTAATTCTGCTTATTGATTAATGTTGTTAATTATGAATTGAAAATGTAAATTACATTCAATTTTATCATCTTGGACTATTGATGCTTGAAGTTTAGTGTGCAGGAAAGGGAACCATGAAATTTTTAGAGAATCAGGGCTAAACACATGTGAATTGAGTAAGCCAAGGTTTAATGCAATAAGGGGTTGAAACCTCATTATAATGTGACCCTTGTTGTAAATGTAATCTGAATGTGTGTTAATAGTTTTAATTTATGTTGTTATTTTAACATGTCATTTGTGAATGTGATGTATATTTTGTTTGGTGTCACTCGACACTTGTGTTGTCCATGTGGATAGTGACATGTCATTTAGGGCTTTGGAAAGAATCACTTAACCTTATATGACATTATATTAATCACTTGCATATAGATGCCTTGTAGGGATCCTATCATGTTGGAACTCGGATTTGAACCTTAGGGGTACTTTGGAGGGATTAAAAGTGACCCTAAAGTGTATTTTTGACCAAAATTAGTTAACCCTAAGGGGGTACCTTGGGTTAGGGCTACTTTTTACCTATGGGAGAAACCTAGGTCACCATTATGACTCTCCAAAATGCTCACTTTTCAAAAGTGGCTAGAATAGAGATGGTCTTATGCACCTAACTTGTCCCACACTCCTTGCTAACCTCACAATTAAGAGGGGAGACAAAAAGGCTAGTTGTCATATCTCATCATTGCTAGTTCTTGAGTGCACTTTTGGAGGTCATTTTAGAGGGTTTTGGGAGACTTAGTGGGTGTTCACCCACTCTCTAATTTTAGAGACAATTAGGGTTTTGGAAGGAGGAAGGATAAGGATTTGGGCTCTTCTCAAGTTTTATTTTTCCATAACATAATTGAAAGGTTGGTTTCTCTTGCCATGTAGTGCTTGATTTGTTGCAAGAAAATTTGATGTATTATTTTATGAATATGAGATCTTGTATGAGATTCATGTATGTAATCTTGTGTAGTGTTATACTATGTAAATTTTGTTGTCATATGTTGGGGAGGGAATGTATTTGGATTTTTTTTGTATCACCCTTTGTTTCCTTGAATTGGGAGTGTTGTACATGGGAGTGAAGGCATTACTCACCCTTTGGAAAGGGAAGAAGTGGCCTTGGGTGAAGGGGTTAGTTGAGCTCTCCATTGTAGTGAGAGTCTCTTCTCTTGGAGAAGAGGGATAAATTCATGGATTATGGGCTCCATGAAGCCATGTTGGAATATTGTATTTTGACATAGAAATGGCCAATGTGTAAATGGAAGCATTGTCAATATAGCCTTGGAGAGGCATGGAAAACTCTGGTTGAGAGATTTGGAAATTGTATTGGAATTCTTCTCTTTGGAAAAGCCCACCTTCACCCTTCTTCAATGGGTTTGTAAAACTCATTTGTGACACCTTGAATGGGAGTTTATTGTTGTTCTTGTGCATGTATAATGTTGTGAGAGTTTTAGATGTGAAACCTTGTTTAGCCTTGGTTCTGCAAGCTCGGGGGTGGCCTCCTTGAGGCCTTGGTTGGGAGGTGAGATTCCCATGGTTTCCCCTCTTGAAAATTGCAAGTTTTTGAAGTCATGAAGATGGTGTAAGAAGCTTGAAACAAAACCCTATTTGGGGGTAGTTGTGTTCAAGCAACTTGAATGTTGCATAGTCACTCTTGTATTGCAAATTCATTTTGTTGATTGTTGTAATGATTAATCTTGAAGCTTCTCAAGATAGATGTGGAGAAATATCCTCCTTATGTAATGATCTAATAAATTAAAACATGTTGTGTACCATTCTAGCATTATGTAAATATATCATTTTGAAGATGTAATGTAGATTATAAGATGATCATGTTGTAAAAGATTGAATCCTTAGCGCTTGAATATTGCATTTAAATTCCTAAAAGAAGAGGAGTTAACCACCCATGAATAGAAGGATAACCAAAATTGAAAGAGAAGAACAATATTGTAGTTTATTTCCTTTCAATCTTAAGAAATTTTGCATCTTGAAAAAAACTCCTAGATTTAACTTTCTTCAATAGAAATCTACATTTTAATCTCAGCTCTTGAGGAGGAGAAATAACTTTGAAAATCAACAAAAAATTTAATTAGTTAGCATGTCAACATGAAATTTAGTAAATACTATTGGTCCCTCTTGTATATTATTCATTAAATAAATCCTAATATGCACTATGAACTTCTTCAAAATAAAAATGAACTAAGAAAATCAAAATGTAAGAGCTTATAACAAAGCCCATAACATTTTCTAGAATTAGAGGATAAAAAACTCTCTGGAATTTGTATGGGAAAGGAAATATTCTCTTACCAAAGAGAATATTCCTTTTCCAAATGGGTTTCCCTCTAATTAATTTGAAATCATATCTCAGTAAATTAAACATACAAATTAAATCCTAATTACCTAGTTAAACTCATCTTATTCTCACCTCTCTCATGGGTCCCACTTTGATGTCTCACATTTTTGCATAAAAATTGTTGCGCTATGTTAAAAAAAAAATTCTATCACCATGAAAAAGGGCTAAACTACTTGGAAGTGGCACCACCTTTTCTTTTCATGTGAAATTTACTTGGGGAGAGGAAGCCTAGGATTTGTGGGTCCTAAAAACTTTACATCCCCTTTCCTTGGTGAGATCCCCATGCCACCTTTTTGGCTTCCAATACCATTCGAAAATTGTTAAGGAAGGATGGTTTAGTGGGTAGTAAGGTGGGCCAGTGCATGCCTTGTCACCCTGTACCCTCCCCCATGGCAGATTTCAAAATATATGAATTGTTTGGGTTTTGTAAAAAGGGACTTTAGTATGTGGGTAGCTAGGTGGTGGGCCCTTCCCAAGGACCAAGTCATGTCAACCTCCCTTCTTCTCATACGAATTTGATCTCCTCCCATTTGCAATTCCTGTTTTTACTTTGTCGATGGGGAATAGTATATTATTAAGTAATAGCTTATTTAGCCAGTGGTTAGTAGGTGGTTGGATTAGGTAGGGGCAATTAGTTGATAGTTTAAAGTTGTTATTTAGTTTCTTTTCTTTATTGTTTTAATTTTGGATTTCTTTGGGTAGTATGTTATTATATATAGATGATTTAATATGGTTTCTATAATTCAG
>MU223269.1:2444355-2470649 GCA_018584345.1 Thuja plicata
TGGAATCAATTGTCAATATTATAGCTAATCATTTTAAATGGATACTTGACCTTAGTTGTTAGGTTAATTTATAATGGTAAGATTTGTGTATTTAGTAAATCAAGATTATTGTCTAAAGTATTGATTAATCTATTAGAGAGGCATATTGCTCAGTTGACTAGATACATAGTTAATGTGTAATGTTAATTTATTAACAAAATAAAAGTGGGATTATATTTCTCTTGTACTCAGGGGATTAAGGTTTATACTCGATTGTAATTAAAAATAAATTTAAATGTTGAATTAGGAGATATTTCTAATGTCTTAATGAAAGGTTAATTTAAGGTCGTATGTTAGGAATTGATGGATTAGGAATGCATGTGTTTTATCATAGGAGAATAATTTTATTAGTGATGTTTAGTAGGTTAGGAGATCGGAATTGATATTAGATTTGGATTTTTAATTGATAGTTGTTGATATAGTGAAATTATTATTCAATTTTTAATCTTGTCAGTTGTTAAATGTTTCATGAATGTTTGGGAGTAGAGTATGTAGCTGACAGGACCTGAGGTAGTAGTTAATGTAAATCAAAACTAGACTTGATCAAATTAGATTGTAATCTAGGTGTTTAGTTGAATAGCATTAGGGAAACCTTGACCTACCTATGCCCATAATCACTAACTACCATCATAGTTCTAAGAAAGGAATCAGAGTTAGATCTACCTGAGTTGAATATCCATATAACCCAAGGAACAAGTTGATACCCATTTGTGCATCAGTTTGTGGCTTGACCCTTCTTCAGTATGCGTACACACCTTGTAATTCGAAGGGTAACTCCTTTTTCTATCACCTTTCCAACTCAACCATTGATAGTTGTACATACTTATATGCTTTTTTTTAAAAAAAAATTGTGGGTGTGTTTTGCCCCAGTTTTGGGCATGACAGTAAGTTCTTTTTCCCTCTTCATCTCCCGAATAAGGGAAAGATATTTCATGATGAGTCTTTCCTCCTTAGCAAGCTTATGAGAAGGAACCTCAGAATCTAAACTTATGGTGTCTGTTCCTTCTTGTTCACTAGAAGTGGAAGTAGCTGGAAATGTTTCTAATCCTCTTTCTAGAGTTTCTTCATATTCTGAAGTATTGCCTTCATAATTAAACTAATTACTACCTTCATCTCTCCTAGTAGTGTTGTCTTCGCTTCATGGAGAAGCTTGATCTATACTGGCTTCATTTATTTTTTTCCTCCAAGACATCTTCATCCTTGAATTTGATTGGATTCCACCATCTAATGCAATTTCAGTATTACCCTTGGTTTTTAACCTAGTATTCATTTTGAAAGATGTTCACTTAACTTATATTGGTCTATGAGATTTAACTTTAGATTCACCAGACAACAGTTGTTTGGGATGAATGAATACTTATCAAAATGACCTTGGAAACTACAAATATGAATATATTGTCTTTGAAAACCTTAGAGATTTTGAATACTTTTACCAAGACTTTACAATCTCTATTCCCCGACGGAGTCACCAATTTGTTAGCTCTTTTTCTTCTAGCACAACCTTAAAATGACAGTATACTTATATACTTGAATGAAAGCTCCTTTTTATGCAAGATAAGTCTAATTGATGAGGTATTTGATAACACTAGGGATACCTATTATTACGTCCTTTTTTGAGCTCCACAAACTCATGCAAGTATTACCTATGATAGATTACTGATTCTTCAGTCAATGTTTTAGTGGACTAGTTCAGTCACTAGTTTTTTATTTCTAACCTAACTGTAACAACTTATAAGATACCTTGGAGATTGCAATGATTAACAGAGTACTATAATATAGGCTATGGTCTTAATAATATAAACCAATGAGATAAGGATTTTCCTCCTTCTTCATTTTGATTTTAGGAGGGGCAACCTAATGATCCTCTCTTCAAGAAATCAACAAACTGAATTGTACCCTAAGAATACAATTACTTGAATGGAATTATCTGTTTTACAGTGTATATGATTAAGTAGTTTGAAAAGATTAGATTATGAATTAATTACTTATCAAACACAAAACCAATGCCTAATCCCTGGGCTATGAGTCAAGATCCTGCATACATCCACAGTAAGGAAATCAATAAAACATTTGTAACAAAGATAGAATACCTTATAAACTATCCTCTCTCTACAAATTTATCATCCAATCCTCAAACTAATTCTATATTCCCTGGGTTACTTGAAACAATTTAATCCTTCCTTGAAGGAACTTACAAGTAACTGCACAATCACTTGATGATCAGTGTGCTTAATGCCTTACAGATAAACACACAAGAACAATAACAGAAATGTAAAGAGACAATTCAGATGCATAAAAGAGATTGCAAGATATTTATATTGATGTCTTAAAACTTCAAATACATTAGATAGACAAATAGTACAAAGGTTCATACACAATTTTAGTCTGCCTTGTAATTCTATTAAAGTTTCCAACTCTCTCTGTCCTCTCCAAAAAGGTTACAACTATATATATAGTCTCAAATCACCATGGAATCCTTAAGAAAATGATACAAAAAGCTTTGGATGATTTGGAGTTCTAACCCTTAAAACATAGAAAGAGACAAAAGACAAGAAAACTCCAAGTGGTGGGAGGACAAAAATGAGGAATGAAATATGATTTTCACTTTGTCCTCTTGTGAACTTTGGCACCTTTGTCTATAGTTGTTCAAGATAGCATTTGATTTGTATTGAGAGCTAGTGACTGGAATTTCAGGCTAACCTAGACTAGTCTTTTAGGATTGCTAACTTCCCTGTTCTTGGAGAGTAGGTGCCAGGTGTCCTTCTATTCTTCATAAATGAGTTCAATGTCCTCTGCAACATCTTTATTCTTTTTTTATTTTTCCACTGTGTCCCATGCTGCTACATCATCTTCAGTAGGCCATTTGAAATTATGGATGCTCTCTAGTTGTTCTTTCTACCTGTTCCACCAAGCATCAGTTATAATTTTGACATCTGTTATATATTTATTGATGTCATTCTCAGCCTTAAAAGCTTCATCCAGAATCTTATTGTAGCACTCCATATCCAATTATGCATTATCATTAATAAATTCCTCTTTTCTAAGCAACTTGTTAGGAATAACAGTCCACAAGAAAACTGAGAGGGGGGCTGAATCAGTTGTGCAATAGATTATTAAACTTTAAACTTTATGAACGATAAATAACATAGTAGTTGCCAACACCATAACACAATGTTTGTTTTCGAGGAAACCTTGTTAAAGGTAAAATCCCAGTGGGAATTAACACCCAAAAAATAATTTACTTAGAGTATTGTATCCCTATTAAAAGATATTAGCCCTGTTAGGAGCTTGTTATTAAATTACAGTACACAGCCCTTGTTAGGAGACAGACCCTGTTAGGAGTCAATGAAAGTAGTAGGCTCACTGCCTAAAGAAGGTTAAAGACACCCTCAAGGATTCACAATCTGCATCAAGTGTATACAGAAAATACACAATCTAGTGAACTCTCTGATAGCAATTGTCTTTGCTTGGTCAGTTCCAATGAAGTACCAACTCTGCTCTCTATCCAGCAGTCAAGCTTCATAGCTTCACAAATCTCTACTCTTTTCTTTCTCTTCTATAATTTTCACAATTGAAAAGATCGCTCATATATACTCTCTTACAATAACCCATTAGGTTGGCCAGTTAAGATTTCCTAATACAAAATTAACTAGGTCAGCCAATTAAGGCTTCCCACAAAACAAATAATTACATAAGCCCTTGCTAAGATACCCGACCACCGTTAGATCTATCTTGTCAATGGATGGTCATCGCTAAGTCTCACAATCTTTAAAGAATATTATTTTCCATTAAGAGATAGCGTGACAAAGCATTTTACTAAGTCTCGTAAAATTTTAGAATATTCTCTTTCTTTCATGAGACTCAGTGACTATCCTTTTAAGCACATGCAAATTTTAAAAACTTAAGTGCCAAAAAGTAACTTCAAAATAGAACCTGTTTAAGGAAATTAGGGCTTCCTTGCATTTTTCGACTAGAAATGACTAGGGTTTAGGGTTCTCTGGCCTTTTCAACTTGGTTTTGAGAAAAATCAACCCTTTCAGAGGTAAACAAGTAATTTGGCACATGATATTTTGACCCTCTAAGCATAGGAAAGATAGGTACTTCAAAAAATTTAATGAAAAACACCAAAATAGGAAATACAACCAACAGCACCAATGAACAAGGGATTAAGGATGTTGAGGAGGGTGATGATAATCTCTATGATGATAAAGAGATTAACAAAAATGAGGAGATGAATAAGTTCAATTCGAAGAGCTTGGACAAGCCCAATTACTATATCCACTCAACCTACAAATAAAAAATCTTCAAAATGTGAATAGATGACTAAGGTTATTGCTAACCTCATATCTAAAGTTAGAGATCTTGAAGAAAATATGTTCATCTTGTAACGCCCTGCCAGGGAACCCAAGAGAGATTAACCTAGATCATGATACTATGTTTACTGAATAAATTCTTTTTTATAAAGTTTACATAAAGAGACATACATTAATGCAGAAGCAAATACCATTTATACACATGTCATACACTCACATAGATTACATGACTCAAGGGTTCCATGACGTTGAATTACTTAAAGAAAAACAAAACTAACCATATAACAAAAGATTCCATTTGAATAGATATAACAGATACAACTTACATAACCATAATTACAATCCTCATGGATAACCATGAAATTACCATAAACTCACATCCACTGCACATGTCATAGGGTATGTGGTAATCACTCTAATCTACTTAATATACAATATCCAGATTAGGTATCACATGCGATACACTAATACAAGATTTACAATAATGAAATTACATAATAAATGATGAAGGAACATAAAGATCTCATCTGCAAAGAACCATCAAGCACCTGGTACAAAGACGTCGAATATCAATGGGTAAAGAATCACTATCACCCATCTGTGTGGAACCACAAAGGTCCACCCCACCGTGCTGAGGAGCTAACAAAAGACCCCACTCAGATTTTCAAAACCAACAAAGAATAACCACTAAGCAAGGGATCATGATAGCTCTCTAATCTAAGTGTACTACACATCATGAAAGGTAAGACTCACTAATCCAGAGACACTGGCATATGTAGGAAATCTAGACTATGTAAAGGAAGGTGTCATCATGTATGTCTAACCCTTAAGTTTTGACCTAGCAATCCCAATAGATTTTGGCACTTAAGTGACCATACACGAAGTTAATGACCTCTCCAACTAACAAGGCCACTAACTATGCCAGGTACCCCTTGCGGCAACTAGCATCTTCTCATCACCATGTTAGTCTATACTAGCACTCAAGCATGGGTGAGGACACATCTTATTAATTCATTTTAACATCTCTCACTGTGTATTTAGTTATCTCTTATTAAGTAAACTCTACAATAAGCCATCTAGTAGTCACTTACGGACATAACTTATTGCAAGCCACCTCCTCCTACACATCTAGGAAACCTACCCTAGGCTCATAGATCCTAATAGATCTAGCATAGGTCAAAACCCAAGTATACCCCAAATCTAGTATCCATACAAAATAGGAACGACCACATAAAGGTATACATCAGATAACAATATCGAAAGGGTTTACATGGTCAGTTTAGGGTAATAATAGATAACACACACGCCATATAATAATAGAAATGCTAAACACCCCTTGGCCTCTGTATACATCCTAGGTCGTCTAATGCCCCGATAATATCACATATTTGCAAAAGAGAACCATAACAATGCATAGAACAAAAACGTACTAAAGGACTAAAAATTGAACATAAGCATATAACCATTTACTGTTAATCTAATTATAAACTCCATTCAAGCACTTAGGTTTGAAAAATAAATGAGGTCATTCAAATGTAGTCTATTTAAAACCCCCTTTCTAGTATTTAAATACACTAATTGAAATAATTACTCAATACATTAAACTAAGTGAACTGCACATAATGTCTCAATCACTTTAGAATTAACAAATTAATATTGATTAATTTTAATCAACATAACATATTAATTGAAATTAATAGTTAAATCATATTAACCTATTAATTTAAAATAATAACTAACATATTAATTAAAATCAATAAATAAACATGTTAATTAACACTAAAACTAACATATTAATTAAATTTAATAATTAACATATTAATTAAGAATTAATATTACACATACTAATTAAAATTAATATAAAAAATACTAATTAAAATTAATATAAAAAATACTAATTAAAATTAATATTAAAATTACTAATTAAAATTAATATTAAAAATACTAATTAAAACTAACATTTAAAAAAAAAACTAAATTAAAATATTATAAAATGAATGTTTTTATTTAAAAATAAAAAAATTTATTGGGGGAGGTGGGCCCCACACACCCCCCCATTCCCCATGTGCGCCGCTGCCCTTGGGAGTCGGCTGCACTGGCAGCCGCGCTGTTTTAGCAACACGGGACTATTAGTGTAGTTCGGCTGCCTTGGCAGTGTGGTACTACATCCGCAGTCACCGCGAGGGTGGTGGGGTTGGGACACACCCCCGCAAAACAAATTTTATTTTATTCTTTTTATATATATATTTTTTTTAAACGGTTTTCAATATCTTTTTTGTAAAAAGGTTTTTTTTTTTTTAACACAATTTTCTGAAGACAGAAAATAGAAAGGGAAATTCTCTTTTTTTTGTCATTTCTCTTTTTTGTCCTCTTGTGCATTTTTAACTAGACTGTATTTTTTTTTTCCAAGGACCTACTTTTTCCAAATAATTAAATTTTTCAAAGGAATTTCCAAGGGAATGATTTATTTCTTTTTCTCTATAGTGTAAACTATATTGCAGATTAATTTATTGTTTTCTAGGAGTTCTAGGGGGAATTTTCTCATGAAATTTTGACAACATTTCCCTACCATGCCAAGTCTAGATAAAATATAGAAAATACAGATCTATGGGTTTTCTAAATACCTAAAAATATAAAAACTCTAATAAACCATTTAAAGGCCAAAATATTAACATGCGTCCATGCAATCATTGAAAACCTCAGATTTGCAAAATTGAAGCAATAGATGGAAAGACAAAACCTACCTTGATTCCAATGCAAGAACTTAAGAAATATGCCTTTGAAGAAGGTAGAAAATCTGAAAACCTCCAAGCCTGTTTCAATAACAATTTTGAAAACCATGAAGAAACAAGCACATGCAAGCAAAAAATCACACGAATCTCCAAGAAAACAAGCAACCACAACAATCCCTAATTCTTCAAAAATCTAAAAACACCAAGAGCTCTCTAAAATGCCAAAACCTGTTATGTGAGAATGAGAGGAGAATTCTTCTAAAGAGAATCAACTTCCCCTAATTGTGCAAACCCTCATGACAACTCCCAAATCAATCCCTAAAAAGACTCAACTTAAAAATTGAAAGAAATTCCAAATTAAGTAATTAAAATATCCTTTTTTGCCACAAGTCAACTTTGACTCCTAATATCTAGTTGAGAATTTTGAATTTGAAAATACTTTTTCAACACATTCATGCACATGTAATTAATAAAATAGTAAATTAAATAAATTAAATATTTATGTCACAATAATACATGCAACCAAATATTTAATCATTTAATTAATCATAAAAGCATATTTACTTTAATTTTCAATTAAATACTTAATTAAGTCTAAATATTCAAATATTTGACTTTAATTAATTATTTAAAATAAACATAGGATATAATTAAATATTTAATTCAACTATAATCTATTAAATAGGAAATCACTCCAAACTCAATAAATCACATGAAGCAATCACATGCAAAACAAACATACTCAAGGAAAAGGGTATTCAAATTCCTGTCAACTAGACAAATCTGGATAAGGTAGTCAAACTGAAACTCATCCAACATTAGGATGATGTTATGCCCTGCATACCCATCCCTACATTTTGTGTGAAAAATGTTGGCTCCCCTCTTTTTACTTTTGGCTCTTGCCTTGTTTTCTATTTTTTTTTGTTTTTGTTGTTTTCTTCTCCGGGTTTTCCCTCCTGTGAGGTTTGTTTTTCTCTTGCTTTTATCTTTCGCATCTCCGGGACCCGGTCCCGGAGTTGGTTGTTTATTTTCCAGAGATAGATTCTAGACTCTGGTATTCTCTACCATGATGTCTTCTTTCCGTAAGGAGGTATGGTCGCCTGGAATCCTTGGTCTTAGAGTCCAAAGGTTTGCTTGTTCCAGAGTCCGCAGGGAAGAGGGTAACTTTCTTTTTACCTTGGGTATAAAAATAAATTACATGTCACTTTCACAATTACCATGATTAAAATACTTAGAGCTTTCAGAGTGATTTCTTATTGATTTGAAGTCAGATTAAGTTGCAAATAACACTGAGCTTAGTGGGTAATTGCAAATTGATTTTCAGTGTTTTGTGTTTGTGTTTTGTGTTTGTTTCCCTTTTCTCTTTTGGGTCTGCGTATTGTTTGTAGGTTTCCTTTTTGTGCTCTGTTTCTGGTTCACCTCCCATTGGTGGGTTGGCCCTATGAGGAATTTGTCTACCTCCTATGCAGTTGTAGATTAATGTTGATAGTGTACATTGTTTCGGTCTAGTCCATGTGTATATGCGCTTGGTTGTGTAAATTTGTAAAAATCTATAAATGATGTATACTTTCTATATATATCACATGTATATATGTTTTATCTCTCTATATTTTATGTGTATACCCTATATATCCATCCAAGCTCATGAGTTCCTCGTGCTCTGTCTTGCATTTTTACCCTAGTGAGACTGAGTCTGATGAGACGGAGTCACCACAGCTTGAACTCAACACCTTATTGGTTCAATCCATGGTGGCTTTCTCTCTCCTCCATCTCATCACCTTAATGGCAAGATTAATTTCCCATAAGCGAGCATTCAAACCGCGTCACATCTGGCATTTATTTTTCCTCATGTCAACCCACTTGTCACCATTAATGTCTTTATGTCGCCTGCCATCTCACCACATGCCAAACCATGTCAGCCGAATATGGCTTCTTGCTGGTCACATCAGCATGACAACGACTAGATTATCTAGGCCCTAAGTAATTCCTTGTCTTGTGTTTCCCCCTTTGCCATTTTGTTTGATTTCCCTGAGAATCCTATTCACAATTATTACATGCATTTTGGGACACTTTTATATATGCTGACACTTGTTGAACAATGCAGGGTGGTGACAATTTCCTCAGAACTTTAGTATTCTTTTATACATATCATGTTCTAACGGGTCTTCAGTCTTGCAAGTTGCAGACGAGTTGATCGAAGATGTCTGAAGTGATCACCCCTCCTTCTAGCCCAGAGCTACCTACCATATCCACTCGAGCAGCCACCAAAACTAAGGGTGAAAGGTTACTGGCAAAGCTTCCCTTGACCTCCAAGTATCCCAAGGATGGTGCCATCGTGGGGTCCAAAATAGAGTCCAAAGTTCAAGAAATAACAAACACAAGGCCTAGATCTTGGGCAGAAGTGCAAGGCTTAATTCAATCCATTTACAGGTTGAAGGCCACTAGAGATAACCTAGCAACTCAGATCTCTACCTCCGGTATTATCAAGGCAGAAAAATTCCCCTATTCGGTGAAATCTCTAGAGTTAATACTCCAATTGGTGACACTGTACAACTCACCAACACAAACCATCCTACTTTCGGATCCCCAGCTGCTACAGTACCCAACAACCATTGTCACCTTGGACGTGGCAACTTTTGCCTTAGGGCTGGGGATCCCACAATTAAGTGGATCCATTATCCGGAATCAACTCCAGAACTTGCAGGAGTTCAAAGGTGCCGAGGTTATTTCCTGGCAACATATCAATAGCCACTAGCTAAAAGTCCCAAAGAGGGTTTACAAAAGAATGAAGTTGGAAATTCCCCATGGGGAGTTCAAAGAGCCTTTCTAGGTGGGCATTGTGTTTTTATGCAGGATTTTTGGATTGCCCCATGCTTGGGATTTCTCGGCATGGATGTACTACTTTCTATACTACATCACCACTTGCAGTCAAACTTTCAACTGGGCGGCCCTCATATCTAGTCACGTAGATAAATAGCTGAAGGGCATTGCCCAAAATTCCAAATTTTATATAACATCATACGTGCTATGGGCACTAGCACAATAAAGGCCAGCTTTTCTAGGTTTGGGAATAGTTGGGGATCTTGGAAATGGGCTAGGCCAAATGACACCATGGGATCACTATCCCCAAGTGCAATGGGAGCTTAGTTTCTCAAACTTCTACTGGGTAAATGATGCCTTCATTTACCACAACATTCTAACGCTTACCCAAGATTCTAGGTATCGACTATCGCAAGTGGAAATGACCCTGGTTAGCTCCTATGGCCAGTATTTCATCTAGTTCTGACATCAAACCTACATTCAGGTGACAAGCTTCAATGGGAAGCCTTACCTTCTTTCCTGATATTGCAGGGACAGAATTATTCTCTTAGAGTTCTTCCAGTAGATGATGGATCTGCACACCTTCTTCACCTTAAAGAAGGTCATCAACGTCTGATTCCCTTTCTCATGTGGGAATTATACATGCAGCCTCACTACATCTTGGGAGGCAAATAGTGAACTGAAGAGCTTGGGGCTGATGGAATTCCACCATGCCTAGAAAAATTATGATCCCCTCGGAAAGATTGCCATAGCACTACCCCAGGCGTCCCCACTGCATGAAGAGGATATTGAAGACTTCTGGGTGGACTGCCAGGACAGTTTTGATCTCTAGGCCTGACAGAATACAAGGATGAGAAAAGGGCTCATGAAAATGCTCGACCTTTGGACTTTCCCAAAGGGTTTCAAAGATGACAGGCCACTGGAAGATCTAGCATATAAAGAGAAGGGACTAGACCAACTAGATCTCCCTCCGGTGGATTGGGCCACCCTAGAGGACCTAAAAATTGAAGGGGTATGTCACCCCATCATAGAGGCAAGTCATCGGTACTTTGCCTAGGTGTGTCCCAAAAGCACCCAAAAGAAATCAATGGTCAAAAAGACCATTCCCTCTTCAGCCGGTGCCAGACCTTCCTTGTCTACTGCAACTGCTAAACCAAGCACAAGCAGAGGGAAAAAGAAAGAGGGTTCCCTAGTTCCCAAGGCACCTCCCCAGGTTCCTACCCTTTTGATGGCTCAACTACATCAACAAATGGAGTCGGCAAAGCTGACCAGCCAGTAACTCAGCATGCAGGTAACCTTCGGCCTCCTTGTAGCCCCAATGGCTTCTACTTTCCCGGTGGGATCCCCATCATTCACAGCCATGATGAGTAGATAGACTTTTGCTGAGGCGGAGTCTACTAGTATTCTAGACATCGAGACTCCACTGATAAGAAAGAAGAAGAAGAAGGTGACACCTACACCCAGCACAACCACCAGTCCCAGTATGCCAGAGATGCCCCTAGTAGATGTAAGTTTGGACTCTCCCAAACTAGAAGATATTTCAGACTCCTCCCCCCCGCATGATGATTTTGACAACACCTTCTCAGCGGAGGAGCTCTTAGAGATTTAGTAGGGTATAGGTCATGCAGTGGAGGAGATTGCAGCTTAGGACAAAGAAGAAGTCCCCATAGAAAATGAAATCCCAGAAGAAAAGGATACATCAGAGAAAGAGGCTAAGGAAATTCCAACAGATCATGAGCAGGAGAGGATACCCGTCCAGGAGACCAAGAACACACCAAAGCAACACATAGATGAGAAACTAACGATTGCGGAACCCAAACCTGTAGGATCAATCATACCCTCAATTGTCATGCTCCAAACACCTTTGGTAACTCCAGGTGACCAAGTGCCCCAGAGCATTTTCAGTGAGGTAGTAGTGGTGGCCACCTTGTTAAAATTTGGCCAAAGGCCTCACCCACCTCTAGAAGATGTCCTAGTGGAGGAAAATGTCCTAATAGAAGAGGCTAATGTGGCCCAGGAGTAGCAGTAGAAAACGGACCAAGAAGTCCTGGATAAGGAAAACGAAGAAATAGCTGACACTAAGAGCGGCGAAGTCCCTAAAAATATAGATGAGATTGAGACTGGAGAAAAGGCTCTGGATAGTACAATAGAAGATGCCAATATGGCAGAAAACATTGAAGGTTCCAAAGAATAGGAAACATGAAAGGAGCAAGAATATGAGGAACCAGAATGAGAGGTGGATAAAGAGCCTGAACATAACGTACACTCCAGGAACATGCCGCTAGATTTTGAAAGGAATCCTAATGAATAGGTCTTAACAGAAAATCCACCCTAGCCACCCCAATGGCTGGTCGAGTCAAGGAAAAGGAAGACCCTGGTGGCAACCTTAGGTGCTATGCTCTCATTGGAAGAAATGATGGCCAATAATGCAAAGGCCAAGAAGCCCAAGAAGGCATGGGTAGTCCATACTCTCTAGACTAACCTAGCAGGTAGTACCGTTGTGATTATCACAACACCCCCATTAGATGCAGATGCGGCAGTCGTAAGGCCCAAAGATTACAACATATTAGAAGTAGAATTGGGGAGGATATATAAACTTGGTGAGCTAGTTCTACTAAAGGAATCCACCAAGGAAATAGAGGCTAGGTACATGAAAAAGGACCAAAATCTGAAGGAGGAAAGAGAAACAAATTCCAATCTCCTTGCACTTCTGGTAGAACTCACACAGTCATTGGCCGAGGTCAACCCTGGAACCCCTTCTTCCAGATTGCCGATTGCACAAGGCAATATGGATTCTCCATGCATCATGAAGAAGAAAGCACAAGCTGTGGATGGGTGGGCTGCCAACTAGGTGATCATGATGAGAAAATTTTTGGCGGTGTCCCTCCTAGACCTTTACTAGGTTGATGTCCTCCTCAACCAGGCAAAGGGCTCCGCTATTATATGGGAGCAAGATCTAGCCAAGTATTAAAAATGGAAGGCCGGGCTAGAAGAGATCCACAACATAGGTGAAGAAGTCACCACAGAGTCTGGAATTTTGGGAGATGAATCGTATGATTCCCTCCAGGCCCATTACTCTATACTTGTCCTTAGGGGTGAGGTATGCAAGGAACTGGTTAAGGACTTGAAATAAAACGTGACAGCTACCCAATACCCCTTGGGTCTATTTAAAGCATTCATGGTTGGGGTATCGCAAGTCGATCCCTTCACTACCGAGATTTGCACTCTGGAGGACTATGTCCTCAGCAAGTTTGATCAACGGATCTAGTCCATGTATACACCTGCCAAAGATTTTGACTAGGGCAGGCTATCCAGATTGTCCAAAACAATGATCTAATCACATGATGCCATGAAAATGGTAGATGAACTCTAGAGCGGGGCTGAGGATGTTTAGTAGGCATTGGAGGCTATTTGAAGTATGTGGGACAACATCAAGGATGTAGATGAAGAAAGCATAGGCCAAGTATTAGAAGCTTGGGAAAAATCATGATGAACAATAAAATTCTCCAGATTCTGGAGAACCCTGCCAACCATGTTGGTTGTATTCATTTATTCTTTGGGAGCCCAGCTCCTAGCTCCCAGAGTTTCAGATCCCACATTTTTGTATTCTTTAAGTGATCCGTGTCCTGGTTCCCAAGGCCGACCAGTCACTTTTAGGGTAGTTAATAAATTTTGTCAGAGGGTAGGTAACCACAACAAGACACGTCAGCTCAACAAGAGGTTTTCTGATAGATCATCTTCCCAAGGTGCCGCTTCAATGTTACATCTGGTGCATTGAAGACAGGGTGCTGCTTTCCCATTTATGAGGCATGTAGCCTCGATCCTTGGGGGATCAGATTTCTTCTATCTCTTCTTGGCTCTCTTCTTGAGGCCGATTCTTCCACTTTTCTTTTGTTGTCTTATTCTTTTGACATGTTAGACCTTCTCTGTCTCAAGGTCTTTTGTAACGTGGCACAGGTAGTACTGACATATGGAAAATAGTATTATATTGTAAAGGTGTAAAGTAAGTTAGGTTAGTTTTAGGTCAAATGATGTATATAAATAATAAGTCTGGCCTCATTCCAAGGGTCGGTGAAATTGATGATTTTACAGTCCATAGCTAATAGCAATCTGGTTTTCTCAGTTCTTAGTTGCAGAGCTTAATGCTCCATAGTTTTAAGCTTTCAGTAGTTAAGTGCTCCCTTGGAGCCACCATTGTAACATGCACCAGTGCTTTCTGGAAAATATGTTAATTAAGAAGGAAGAGTTCTCTCGATGATGTTGTTAGCATTCTGTCTTTTGGGTTAACGGTATTTTATACTTTGTGTTCTTCATGTCCTTTTCTCTGATACTTAAAGTAGATTAATGACCTCCTTTCCTTTGCTACTGATAAAATATGAACTGATGGTTGTATATTTCTTCATTATTTAGTGTAGTGTGTTAGAGAATTGTTGATGTTTTCAATGTTTAGTATAACTATACGTAGATGAAGTCTTTCTAACTCTGTAGTATCTTTTGGAGTTTATTTGTTAAGTAAATGTGCCCTTTCAGGAAACCCCACTTACCTGAATCCCCGGAGAAGATGAGTTAAGATAACTAGCTATCCCCCTCAAACAAAACAATCACATCTCCCCAACCGAGACTTGCACTGTCAAGACTCGACTCTCATGTGCTTGGAGGACCAGGGAATCTCATTTCCCCAGACAACCTTTATAGGTGAAGTTGGCCGGTACCTTGGTACCCAGTGACAACTTACCTCTATTGGCAGACCCAGTCACAAAGTCCCATCAACAAATGATTAGGCTTAGGTTAGGGTTTCAGATCTGTAATTTACCTCCCCTCTTTACCATTGAGATGAATATATATGGGCATGCTCACTCTTGCCAACTCAGGGAAGATGATGCCCTATACCTGTAATCCTGTGATCAAAAGAACATGCATGTACATGCCATATAATATCATAAACAATGATAGGGATTGGTCAAACATGTGGATCTTTTTGAGGCAAGTAACTATGTCTCTGCCCTCTACCATGACAACACATCAACAAGTACATAAACACATAATACAACCATACACATGCAAGTATGGGGTAAGTACATCATAATCTAAAATCAATATGTAACCATCATCATAATAAAATCATCACATCTATCTATGCATATGATAAACCATAACATAATAATCACCATCAACTAAAAGAATAATAGCTCACATGAAATGTAGCCTAAAAGAATTTGGCCAATCAACTGAAACCACTACCTAAAAGAGGACGACATCATAAACTAAAAATAAAATATGAGTGGGTATAATGTCCACCCCCCTTAGGATTAGGCTTACTCTTGGAAGCCCGTAAACAAGTAGGGATATAAATCTCGTAATCTAGCTACATCCTCCCAAGTCACTGACGACTCATCATTTGGATCCCATTGGACCCTTACCTACTCTATGGTGCAACCCCTAAGGGTCAGACCCCACTACCCCAGAAAATGTGTTGGCTCCAAATCCCGCTACCCGTCCTTGACCTACAATGCATTCCAATCAAGTACATGCATAATATCAGGAATATATCTCCTAAGAATTGAAACATGAAAAAAATCATGGATGCGCGATAGGCTAGGTGGCAAAGCAAGTTGATAAGCAGTTGGACCTATCCTCTCTAGGATCTCAAATGATCCCACAAAGCGAGGTGCCAACTTCAGACCCTTTCCATAATGGATCAAAATCTTTCATGGGCGCACTCTTGGGAACACTCTATCTCCAACTAAAAGCTACCTATCCACCCTGTGAGCATCTGCATACTTCTTCTGTCTATCCTATGCAGTCACTAAATGCTCACAAATCCACACTACCTACTGCTCCATGTCATGAAGCATCTCTTGACCAAGAAGAATACGGTCCTCCAATCTGTGCTAGCTCAAAGGCATATGACAAGGACTGCCATACAATGTCTAAAAAGGTGCCATGTTAATAGAATTGTGATATCCATTATTGTACACAAACTCCACTAGGTACAAGTAGTCCTCCCATTGAGTTTGTCTATCCATGACATAAATCCTCAACATTTCCTCAAGAACCTAGTTCACCTGCTCTATCTATCCATCAGTCTCAGGATGATATGCTGAACTAAAATTTAGCTGAGCACCAAGATTGTATTGTAATGATGTCCAAAAAGCTGAGGTAAATATAGGATCTCGATCTGATATAATCTGGAGAGGAATGTCATGAATTCTCATGATATCCTGCATGAAGACTTGGGCTACAGAGGCTACTGTATATGATGATCTCATAGGAGAGAAATAAGACACCTTGGTTAACCAATCAATGGTCACCATGATAGCATCATGTCTGCGAGGAGTCATAGGCAATCCAACTATGAAATCCATATAAATAATATCCCACTTCCAAGATGGAATGAGATTTGGCTATAGAAGCCCTGCTAGATGATGATGATCTGCCTTGAGCCTTTGATACTCTAAGCATCTAGCCACAAAGTCTGTAATATCCCTCTTCATACAAGCCCAATGGTAGAGCTATCAAAGATCTTCCTACATATTCTTGAAACCTGGATGTGCTGAATAGGGTGCACGATGAGCCTCAGATAACACTAATGTATGCAAATCATCCAATGGTGGTACATAAATCCAATTCATATGATACAATAAACCATCTGACTCCAAAACATAACCAGAGAATCTACCCTCGAAAGGTCTCCATGACTCTATTTCTACCTTCACCTCCTGATACAAGGTATCCCTAGGAAGTGACTGGAGAATCTTACTCCTCAAGTCCACACTAAGAGTCAATGCTAGAATGGCTTGTTTCTTGTGACTCAATGCATCTGCAACTACATTTTCCTTTCCCTAAATATACTTTATCTCAAAGTCATATTCACAAAGGAATTCCATCCACCTTCTCTGTCTAGCATTCAGATTAGGCTTGGTAAAGATGTAGTGAAGGCTACGGTGATTGCTATGAAGCTCAAATCAATGTCCCAAAAGAAAGTGTCTCCACCATACCAATGCATGGAAAATCGCAGCTAACTCCAGATCATGAGTAGGGTAATTAAGCTCATGATCCTTGAGTTTGCAAGACTCATAGGAAATCACTCGCCCATCCTACATGAGGACTGCTCCAATCCCCTCTAATGATGCATAAGCACACACTACAAAATCTCCCACTGGATTAGGTAAAGCTAGGATAGGTGCGCTAGTCAAACACACCTTAAGGATCTGAAAATCCTCCTCACACTTCTCTGTCCAAACAAACTTCTTCCCTTTCCATTGAAGATAAGTAATAAGATGTGCCACCCTAGAGAAGTTCTTCAAAAACTTGTAGTAGTAACTCTCAAGACCCATGAAGCTACATACCTTAGACACATTAGTGGGTGCTAGCCACTCCACAATAGCCTAAATCTTTGAAGGATCTACTGAGATAGCTTCTCTAGAGATAACATGACCAAGATATTGTACCTCAGATTAGAAGAAATCACACTTAGCCGAATTGGCATAAAGCTTATTTTTCCTAAGGCACTGCAAAACCTACTGAAGATGATCTTCATGCTCCTCCATGGATCTAGAATAAATCAGTATTTCATCCAAAAAGATGAGCACAAAGTGATCAAGGTACTCTTAAAATACTCCATTCATAAAACACTTGAATACCGATGGAGCATTTGTCAACCCAAAAGGAACCACTGTGAACTCATAGTGTCCATAGCATGTACGGAATGCTATCTTGTGGATATCTACATCCTGAATCTACAACTGGTGGTATCCTAATTTAAGATCAATTTTAGAGAACACCTTGGCTCCCTTGATCTGATCAAATCGGTCATCTATGCGTGGAAATGGGTAGCTATTTTTGGTCATTACCTTGTTCAACTGTCTATAGTTGATACACAAGCGTAATGATCTATCCTTCTTCTTAATGAAGAGGATAGGTGCTCCCCAAGGAGATACACTAGGGAAGATGCTCCCCTTTGCCAAAAACTCCTCTAATTGTAGTTTGAACTCACTCAACTCGTGAGTGGTCATCTGATATGGGGCTCTAGATATAGGCTATGTTCCTAGCACAAGCTCTATGCAGAAGTCTATGTCATGCTTTAGTGGCATACCTAGGATCTCACTAGGGAATACATCAATGAACTCCTATAATATAGGATGATCCAGTGTCTTGACCTCACTCTCCATACCATCTATCTCATACATAGATACTACAAACATCTGACAACCCTTTCACATACACCGCTTAAGTTGCATAGCGGATATCATGCAAAGGGATATGGGTCGAGGAATCCCCATAATCTGACACTCCTTACCATCATCATCTATGCAAAGGATGGTCTTCCATCTACAATCGATATTATCTCCATGAGCTCTCATCCAATCCATACCTAGGACAACCCCATATGACCCCAAAGGAATCACACAAAGGTCAACCAAGGTAATGAACTTCCCTAGGTTCAGTTCACAATTATGAACCAAGGAATCTATAGCTACCTTATCCCCTAAGGCTAATTCCACTTGCCAACCTAACGCTTTCTTTGCAACCACTAGCCCATAATGATCAACAAGGAAAGGTGATATAAAAGAATCGGTCACTCCTGAATCAAACAATATAGAAATAGAGGTACCCTGAATAGTAACTGAGGTCTCAATGACTATCCCCTAATACTCTGCCTATCTGTGATCCATGGCTACAAACACTTTGTGTGATCCCCCTCATATTGTAGGCTCTAAGGCTACTGGCCTCTATGAAGAGTACTATGGTGCTCTTTGTGGACAATTCACTGTAATGTGGCCAAACTAACCACAGGTGAAACATCACGTGCCTCTGAAACTGTCTCTCCCATCGGAGGGCACACTCGACTATTGGACACTCCTTCTACTTGCGCTAGGTTGTGCACTCGATGGTTGGACTGATTACACTTATAGCGTTATCCAGTCCTAATTCTCTTACCACTTTGGGTAGGAGGTGCATCTTTCTACTACTGCTACTGGTTCTGACTCTGGTTCTGATTACCTCTATAATAATTGGATGGCTTCTTGAAGTTCCCAGTGCCCTGTGACTAGTTACCTCTATAGCCTGCTCCAAAAGCCCCACTAGTCTAGCCACTCTATCGACCTCCATGGCTTGCTGCCAAGTTAGCCTCCACTAAAGTGGCTTTAATAACTTTATCTCATAGGTTCGTAGGCTCAAAGAGATTTACATCCTCCATGATGCGCACATCAATCCCTCGCACAAAGTGTTGTACCATCAGTGCGGAGTCCTGTCTATATCTAGCATACTGCTTGAGCTCATAAAAATAACGCTCAGACTGATCTACAGTCAATTTCAACTACCTCAAATTATGAAACTCATCGTCCCTTTGCTATCTCCACTGATCAGATAGGAACCTCTCTCTAAAATTCTCAAGAAAGAGTTCCTAAGTAATAGTGTCCATATGAAGACCTAGCTTCTCTTCCTTGATCTTTCACCAAATAGCCACAAATGTGTCAAATTTATCATGACATATCTTGCTTTAGTATTGCTACTAAAGGGGTGCATCATGAAGACCCTATCTAAGGCTATCAGCCAAGTCTCTACCTCCAAACTAGATTCCTATCCATTGAAAGGGATAGGCTTCCTCTTGTCAGGTCCCTCATGTGGTTCGCTGCAACCACCACCGGGTCCACTGTAATAGTCCTCCCATGAGGGCTCCTTGATCTCTCCCTCTGTCTCCCCTAATGATGGGAGTGATGAGATACATCCTGCTCCACTCTAGCTCTCTCAGGAAGGCGATCTAGGATAGCCTAAAGTATTTGTCTAGTATCCAATCCCCCAGGCTCATCCTGACCCTCTCTCCTCTAATATCCTCTATCCCGCTGCTGACTAACCTCCTGCCTGACACTTGTGGAGGGGCTAGGATTCTTACCTCCCCCATGGGCACTAGACCCACCTCTTCCATGGGCACCTAACCCACCTCTGCCATGACCTCTAGCAGCTCTTGTTTCAGGCATGATACCTGAAACAAACACAGATAGATACAATATTCACCACATAGCTTGAATCATAAACTAAAGAATGAATATAACCATAAAGAAATAATTTGAAAATAAATGTGTTTTATGTCTATGTTTTAGCTTCAAGTTCAAGCTAGACACAACCTAATGAGCGTACAATGCCTAGAGTTCCCAGTGTACAAACTAGGGCTTTGATACCAGATGTAACACCCCACCAGGGAACCCAAGAGAGATTAACCTAGATCATGATACTATGTTTTCTGAATAATTTTTTTTCTAAAGTTTACATAAAGAGACATACATAAATGCGAAAGCAAATACCATTTATACACATGTCATACACTCATATAGATTACACAACTCAGGGTTCCATGACATTAAATTACTTAAAGAAAAACACAAATAACCATATAACAAAAGATTCCATTTGAATAGATATAACAAATACAACTTACATAAATATAATTACAATCCTCATGGATAACCATGAAACCACCATAAAATCAAATCCACTGCACATGTTGCAGGTTATGTGTAATCACTCTAATCTACTTAATATACAATATCCAGATTAGGTATCACATGAGATACACTAATACAAGATTTAGAATAATGAAATTACATAATAAATGATGAAGGAACATAAAGAGCTCATCTGCAAAGAACCATCAAGCACCTGGTACAAGGATGTCAAATCTCAATGGGTAAAGAATCACTACCACCCATCTGTGTGGAACCACAAAGGTCCACCCCACCATGCTGAGGAGATAACAATAGACCCCACTTAGACATCCAAAACCAACAAAGAATAACCACTAAGAAAGGGATCCTGAGAGCTCTCTAATCCAGGTGTACTACACATCATGAAAGGTAAGTCTCACTAATCCAGAGACACTGACATATGTAGGAAATCTAGACTATGTAAAGGAAGGTGTCATCATGTACGTCTAACCCTTAAGATTTGTCCTAGAAATCCCAATGGATTCCCGCACTTAAGTGACCATACACGGAGGTAATGAGCTCTCAAACTGACAAGGCTACTAACTATGCCAGGTACCCCTTGAGGCAACTAGCATCTTCTGATCACCATATTAGTCTATACTAGCACTCAAGCATGGATGAGGACACATCTTATTAATTCATTTTAATATCTCCCAGTGTGTATTTAGTTATCACTTATTAAGTAAACTCTACAATAAGAAATCCAGTAGGCACTTACGGACACAGAACTTATTGCAAGCCACCCGCTACTACACATCTAGGTAGCCTACCCTAGGCTCACAGATCCTAATAGATGTAGCATAGGTCAAAACCGAAGTATACCCCAAATCCAGTATCCATACAAAATAGGAACGACCACATAGAGGTACACATCAGATAACAATATCGAAAGAGTTTACATGGTCAATTTAGGGTAATAACAGATAACACACATGCCATATAATAACAGAAATACTAAACACCCCCCGACCTCTATATACATCCTAAGTCATCTAATGCCCCGATAATATCACATATATGCAAAATAGAACCATAAGGATGCATAGAACAAAAGCATACTAAAGGACTGAAAATTGAACATAAGCATATAACCATTTGTAGTTAATCCAATTATAAACTCCATTCAAACACTTAGGTTTGAAAAATAAATGAGGTCCTTCAAATTTAGTCTATTTAAAACCCCATTTCTAGTATTTAAATACACTAATTGAAATAATCATTAAATACATTAAACTAAGTTAACTCCACATAATGTCTCAATCACTTTAGAATTAGCAAATTAAAAATTAATATTGATTAATTTTAATCAACATAACATATTAATTGAAATTAATACTGAAATCATATTAACCTATTAATTTAGAATAATAACTAACATATTAATCAAAATCAATAAATAAACATGTTAACTAACACTAAAACTAACATATTAATTAAATTTAATAATTAATATTACACATACTAATTAAAATTAATATTAAAAATACTAATTAGAATTAATATTAAAAATACTAATTAAAACTAATATTTAAAAAAAAAAACTAAATTAAAATATTATAAAATGAAATTTTTTATTTTTTTAAAAATAAAACAACAAATTTTATTGGGGGAGGTGGGCCCCACATAGCCCCCCATTCCCCATGCGCGCCGCTGCCCTTGGCAATCGGCTGCACTAGCAACTTTGTTGTTGTAGCAGCACGGGACTGCTGGTGCAGTCCGCCTGCCTTGGCAGCGTGGTACTACATCCGCAGTTACTGCAGGGGTGGTGGGGTTGGGACCCACCCCCCCAAAACAAAATTTATTATTATTTTTTTTTATATTGTTTTTTTTTTTAAACGATTTTCAATATCTTTTTTTTAAAAAGGTATTTTTTTTTAATACAATTTTCCGAAAACAGAAAATATTAAGGGAAATTCTCTTTTTTTTTGTCTTTTCTCTTTTTTGTCCTCTCGTGCATTTTTAACTATACTGTATATTTTTTTTCCCGTGACCAATTTAGTCCAAATAATTAAAATTTTTAAAGGAATTTCCAAGGGAATGATTTATTTCTTTTTCTTTATAGTGTAAACTATATTGCAGATTAATTTATTGTTTTCTAGGAGTTCTAGGGGGAATTTTCTCATGAAATTTTTACAGCATTTCCCTACCATGCCAAGTCTAGATAAAATATAAAAAATATAGATCTATGGGTTTTCTAAATACCCAAAAACATAGAAACTCTACTAAACCATTTAAAGGCTATAATATTAACATGTGTCCATGCAATCATTGAAAACCTCAGATTTGCAAAATTGAAGCAATAGATGGAAAGAGAAAACCTACCTTGATTTCAATGCAAGAACTTAAGAAATGTGCCTTTGAAGAAGGTAGGAAATCTGAAACCTCCAAGCCTGTTTCAACAACAATTCTAAAAACCACAAAGAACCAAGCACATGCAAGCAATAAATCACACAAATCTCCAAGACAACAAGCAACCACAACAATCCCCAATTCTTCAAAAATCCAAAAACACCAAGAGCTCTCCAAAATGCCAAAACCTGTTATGTGAAAATGAGAGGAGAATTCTCCTAAAGAGAATCAAAAAATATGTTGATGATAATGGAACTAGTTACTAATACATTTGGGCCTCTTTTTTTATGGTAATTTCCGACAAAGGAACAAATTTTATGAAATTGGTGTTTTTTTTAAAAAATTGTTCCTGATACTGTCGCAATGCCGACGGTTTCTAACACGTAATAAAAAAAAGACACATGATCAAATTATTTTTTATTATCACCCAAAAGTAGTGCCCCAAAGGATGTATCTCTGCACGTGGAAGCTGACCCCATTCGTTAGAAGCCGAATGTTGTGAAGCCGTGAAAAGTGGTACACACAACACATACTGAGAATTCATAGGTACATCCTTTTCTATGCAGAAAACATCTTCTTTCTGTCATGAAATGAAATCTTTGCATAGTTTCTTGTCAACTGTGATCTTTCCATGACCTTAATGTTCAAACCCACATATATTTTTTTTACAAATTTGTTTCTTTTTTTACAATGTGCATCCTTACACATAAAGAAAAAAAGGGTTTCTTCTATGCATATTTTATCTCTATCCGTGAACCATAGCCTTTGTATTTTTAAATATATGTATCATTTTTAGGCTTCAAGGATATGGTTTGGTATAAAAAACCCTTAGTGAATGATTTTGGAATTGTCACATGTCATGACTTGTGCGTGGGTTGGTAAAAACTTCAACCTATTTTTTATTATAGATATTTTGTATATTTGACGTGAGCCATGGTTTTTCTTTCACTATCTTGGCATACTTGGGGCTTTAATGCTTATAAAATTACCATGGTTCTTCATGCCTTATTATCAATTTCATTTATGTTGGTCACTATCCAATTTTTTTTACAGCGGCATAGTCTCCTCTTGTTGTTACTGTATCAAGTTCTCGGTCCTAGATGCCCTCTCTCAAATGAACTACTTGGAAAGAACCTTATCCCATATCATTTTCCTCAATATGACTATGTAAGCCATTGTTTCTCATATTTATTATGACAGTTGTCTTTGGAATCATTTTGATTGTCACCTACAAAGGATTTATATGCAATCTTCTCTTCTTTACAAATGAATGGAGAAAGTATTATATATAGGGTCAAAGTACAATGAACGACCTAGATTGATTTGAAATTAATAACCAAGATTATGCCAACACAACCCTAATTAGGGTTTTCCCTAACTAACACTTACAAGAATTAAATGTCAACCAATTACAATAAGTCACCTATCCATGGACCAATGAAAAATTACATTTTTTCAATACATATCCTTTTAAGGATTGACCAATGCGAAAACTCAGTAGGTGTAATACATTAAATGCATTTGTCTTTCCACTTGGAATAACTAGAATGGTGGTAATGAAGGTGTGCCAACATAGCATGTTTATCTTGTTTGAACTTCATCTTTCCATCTTCTTTGTCTTGTAAATATTCTCATTGAAGTTTTCTTGAAACTTCTTATACTTGAAATAACTTTTAACTTGATGTCCTTACCTTCATCATTCTTCATGAATTTGTACTTTTAGATTTTCATCTTCTCTTAAAATCAATTTGTCTTTGCATTTGACTTGCATCTTGACTTTCCAACCTTAAATTCCATCCTATACTTTGCATGGCATCTGAAATTTCATCTCAGTTTTTGAACTTACAATCATCCCTTCATGTGAAGGGGCTTGACCTTCAATATATTATTTCTTGTAACAACATCATTACCTTCATGTGACATGGGTGCTACCTTATGATTAGAACTATTGTTGCAAAAATAAGAATATATGTCATACCTTTTTGTCATATTTTCAACATTTCTAAGAACCTCTTCTAGATCTATATCCACTAGGTGTATGCTCAATTGACTCTCCCTCAAAGGTGACTCATGATCTCCATGATGAAAATTGTGTGTATACTCAATAATTAACAACAATATTTCAAAATAAACACCTTAAGATGACATAAAATGCATGTACAGTGACTGTTTATGGAAGAAAATTAGAGAAAGTGCAGTGAAAACAACATTTTATTGATTCAAAACTTCTATCTCCTTATCACTTCAAAAAAACTGTATTCCTATTTGTAATTACAATGAACATAGGTTTATTTTAGACCCAAACATCAACCAACCACCTTTTAAAATTGTCCTTAAACTGAATGAGATAGTTAGAACCAATTTTTCCATCCTAATGATTGAATTCAAATTGTCATAAAATGGATTCTCATTAAATGTACATATTGCAAGATTCCAAGTGAATGGTTAAGATTCTAGATGAGTATTATGGAAATGAATTCATGTAGTAATGAGATACTAAGAAACCTATGTTTGATGTTTTATGTGTGCATTACTTTAGTTGTATGAAACCAACAATATTACTAGTTGGTTGACTATAATGGTATATAAATGATGAGATTGTTGTAGAATGTAAATGGAATAGTTGGGTAATATGAATGTAAGTTTATAAGATTAGATTTAAGTTTTAGATTTTAACGCAAAGGAAATGTTAGAATAATACTAATATGTATAGTGCTTAATTCCAATCTAATAATATTCTATGGGGTAGGATACGATGTTAGATTAGAATGGAGTATATTGTAATCTCAATTGAATCACTTAAAATGATTATTGTGTTTGAGATTCATGATACGAATTGGTACTCTTGAATGTACTCGTATTAAGGAATCAAGGATATCAAGTTAAAGTTATGTCCATTAGATTAATTTCATTAATTAAAATGATTGAATGTGTTAGTGTAAGTGTTATACACTGAATTTGCGCCTCTAATCTTAATCTCTCTTGGTCTTGATAATCCAGTATAACAAGGGAATCATCTCCAGGTTGTGGGACCTATGATAACTAAGATGAGACCTCCAGGTTCTAGGCTGGTTCCTCTTGGATAATCACCTTAATTTTATTCTTAAACAGGAAAGTAAAACTTTTGAGGGAAAGGGATAGAAGGATTGCTTGAAAGGGAAATGACTGAAAGCAAACTACCTACTAGGTGATGCACCGAAATTGGAATGAGAACATAACACACACAGAATAACCCCTGGGTCAACTAACTCTGAATTGTAAGTAAAACACAAGTCCCCTGTATAGGCATGCATAAATATTTCATAACCAGGTCATGAGTAAACCAGTTAAAAGGAAAGACTTCTTCACAGTTAACAGTTTTAAACAATGAAACACTAGTTACAACCTGCAAGCAGACATACTCTTCTGCAAGAAGATGCTGTGAAAGGATTGATTAAGAGGAATAAAGTCATCCACAGTTAATCCATCAACAATCAAGACACATACAGACAAGCAGAAAAGAGACAAGGTTGACACAATCCAACAAATTGATCCAAGAATTGAAACTTTGCATATTA
>MU223269.1:2486095-2531719 GCA_018584345.1 Thuja plicata
TTAATCCATCAACAATCAAGACACATACAGACAAGCAGAAAAGAGACAAGGTTGACACAATCCAACAAATTGATCCAAGAATTGAAACTTTGCATATTACTTCTCACAGTGAGTTACAGACTCATACAAAAAATACACCAAGGACAAAGAAGTGTCACAGAGCATGCCTTCTGCATAAAAATGAACTCCTGGGTTACAAAATCTCTTTATCTCTGTCAAGAACTCAGAAAAGTTACAGAACAGCAAGAACAAAAGAAGAAGAACCGACCCTTGCAATTGCAACTTTTCTGCTATATATAGGGCTATGACCATCTTGGGATCCCTTAGGATGCAACAAGCTTCGGATGATCATGGAAACCCTAACCCTAAAACACATAGGAGAGAGGAAAAGAGAGAGAGAATGTGGTCGAGAATGACCGAGTCAAAATAGATATTCACAAATATTTTCATGCTCCTCCTCAATCTGGCAATTGGAATCAGATTTGGTAGACGGCGGCTAGCAGCATTTACATTCACTCTGAATAGTCATGCACACCTGTTCACCTATATTTCTCTGCAATAACTACCTCTCTTGTCTATGAATAGTGCATAGCAAAGTTTTCATCTTATCATCACCCAGGACTTCTTCTCCTTCCTCGTGGCACTTCTGGAAACTTAGTCATATCTCTGTTCTGTTCTGCAACATGCTGAATCTCATCCTATTCACCGACATTGAAACAAATCTATCCAAATATCGGCAGACTGCTCTGTGCATGGCCCCTCTACAACTAGAAACCCTTCTGATCAAATCTGGAACATGAGCACAGAGAAACCATGGCTGCCAAGCGTTCTCCCCTGTCATCTCCAAAAATTCAAATTCAAAGTCTTGCGACGACGTGACCAACGGCTAGTCTCTTTGTCATGAGCATCAGACATTAACCAGGGTTTAATCTCCAGACTAGGCAAAAATGGTCTTTCTTTACCTCGGCTAACCCAAGTCTTTCTAGCGATCAGGAAACTATAGCAAAATCTAAGTCGCGCAGAGTTAACCTTAACTCAGCTTTGTTCATCAGACTACGTGACAAGCCGTTGTTCTTATTTCATGATCTCTTTGGTCGCTTAGTCAGGAGATCCTATGTCTTTACCTTTAACTTGAAGCACGTGCCCTTTTCTGTCCTCAGTGACCTCGCGACATACCCTAATCGCTTAGTCGAAAGGACTTTTTCCCTGGGGCACTTTCATCATGAGACTTAGCGACCACCGTCAGATCCTTTTACTCCTTCATCGCACGGCTATCTTTTAATCGCCTTAGAAATTCATATACCCTTAAAATATCAAGAGACTTCACGACTGAGGGAAAACATACCCTAGTCTTGTTATCGCGTGATCCATTTCCTTTATCAAGCGATTACCCGACAACCATTAGCTCCGTGACAGATGTCATCTTCTCTTTTGTCCTCTTTATGCACACTGGAGATCTGATTCACCACCCTAATCTGGTGACATCCCGATTGAGGGAACTCTCTTAGCATGAAACCATTAGTCGCATGGTCGGGAATGTTATCTCTTAACCGCCTTTTTATCACTAGACCACGTGACTAAAGAAAGAACCTAACTGTTTGACTGAGCTGATCTAGCAATCATGCGACATGAAGTGAATCGCGAAGTCGGAAGACATTTCTTTGACCTGTTGACTCTTCTCGCGATCACCCGACTAAGGTGGGTCCCGTTCCTTTTAAAGATTATAACATGAAATTCAAGTGACAACCTGACTGAAGAGAGGTAGCCAAGTCAGAAGACATAAGGGGAATATTCCAATGAGTCATGAGACTACGCGACACAAGGAAGACGCAGAGTCGGGAAAGGAAAAGGAATATTCACCCAGGCTGAAGCGATCAAGCGACTTGAAAATTAAGCACATGCTCTTAGTGATTTAAAAAGGTAACGATGAAACATAACGAGCCAAGGCTTAGGGTTTTTACCTCATTCAAACATGAAAGACTTAGGGTTTAAGGGGTTTAAGCAGAGCCAAGACCTGGGAACCATGACAGAGAATTGCCAGACAGGGCAGACTAGGCCAATTTGCACAGAATGGAAAATTTGGGTAACAATAAGAACTGGTTGAAATGGGATTAGTAGAAGGAAACATGTGTTTCTTATCCTCTCAATAGATTTGTAACTATTTTTTAAAACAAGAAATTAGATCATCGTGTGGCCTAGGGTGGATCGTTTAAACTTGGATTATTTGGTTGATTGTGTAGAGAATTTCATAATTCTGGGATATATATGTAGCTTTATTGATCAAAATTTTTTCATATTGCATCAACACACATGCCTCAATTCCCTGAGGCCTATATAACATTTTTTCAATACTATCAATGGATTCCAACTAAATTTTTCATTATGGTACCATTGGAAATAAATTGTTACTAAATGACCCTTGTTAAGCCACTTTTTAAATTTGAAAAGTTGCTCAACAATTGTTGTGCAACTTTTGCAATTCTTGCATTTTGTGAAAAATAAATAGAAAAACACTTTATAACAACATAAAATAACCTACATATTCCTAAAATGGGCTAATTTAACCTTATTATATCATAAAGTTCCATGGAAGCCTCACCGGAAATTTTTGGTTTCACATAGAAATATTGACAATTTTGGTACAGTTTTACATTTTGGAGCAACTATGACCTTCCATGACATGGATTAATTAGAAATACCTTACAAATGTTCCTTAGGACCTTATTTTACACAAACCAAAACATAAAAATATGATCATTACATCAGGAGTTATAAAAATGGTTGAGTTCTCCTACACCATACACCTAGCCTAGAAAGAAACTGAAGTCCCTCTGAGAACCATGCTTCACTAAAAAATGTTTGGAACCTCATTTTCCTATCCTCCATATGATGTATCTTTCTAGTATACCCTTCCATTAGATACACCAAACCCTCCTTCCTGGGTGCACTAGCCTAGGGCTTTGTGAACATGACACTTCCAAACACTTCTAGCTCCTACCAATGGGTCCTACACCATCCAAGTAACCTATCATGACATACCAAGTCATAAAAAGTGGCCCTCCTTTAGGAGGAACTATCATACCTTGACTGGTCCAACCACCATGTACCCTCAATCAATATTATCTCTTCAATTAGAGATCTGCATCTTCAATCCCTACATACCCCTGCAGCCAAACACATATGGAACATATCATACATGTTTTAGAATCTCCCCATAAGTCACATTAACCACAGTAAGTGGGGGAGTCTTATACATTCATGATGTCTTCAAAGCAATTGTTGATTGCACACCAAGACCCTTTCTAGGAACAATCAATACAAACTTGACTTTCTTTGTTCAAAACTTCACAAAATAATGCAACCTTTCCATGGAAATAAATAAAAATTTAAACCAATACTATTTTAATCTATTCCCAATCAATATTGCATAGAATTAAGATTTTATGAACACAAACACAGTGAGTGTGTCCTTACGAAAAAGGATAGACAATTTGCAAGGAATTAAAAGTTTTTTGATTTAAATTTCATTACTATACCAAAATCCCTAAAACTCCTCTCTTACTCTCATTCATGCTCACACTACTGATATACCCTTCTACTAATTGGTTGACAGTTACAACTCCTTGCCAAACTACTTGCAGTTAGTTTAATGACTGTTACATTTGTAAGATATTTCAATTCATAAACTTAACATACATGTGAACAATCATAGAAACATTCATGAAAGTAATTGACAAATAACACAAGATATGATATCATATAAAACTCTTCTTAGGAAGTAAAAACTGTGATGGGGATGACACCCACAAATTCTTCACTATCTGTAGATTGGAAAGGGCCAGTTAAGGCTTACAATTTGATCACTTCTAATGATCTACCTGGTTAAGAGTATCTATGGAGATGTTTTAAATTCTACTCGGTTAAGAGCTTTAGAAACACTTTTGAGTGTGCACTCAGTTAAGAGATTTATAGTTGGAACATTAAATCCACCTTCCTTGAAAGGATTTTTACACTTTTTTTCACTTGTTAGAATGATAGCAAGTTACAATTTGACCTGGTGTATGCAATCTCCTATTACTAATTATAGATCCATTTAAGTTTACATAAATAATTATATCACCTAATGTGAGTGAATAATACCTTTGATGCTCGGTAGCCTCTATTCTTGGTTCTTGCTAACCAAACTCACCTTTTGTTGTTCTAGTTCATGAAAGTTTCAATCTGATCCATAAGTGTGCTCATATGATTCATTCATCCTCTCATATCCTTTCACATCACTCTCATTAATATTAAAGAATGATTACATAGTCTATTTATAAGATATATTGACCTAATCAAGTTTCACGTAAAACAGTGTTAACTCTAAGATCAGGCTTACAAATTTTACCTTGATCTCCTAGTCTATGTGTTTTAAATTAGTTAAAACAATTAAATCACTTACATTAATGTTTCTTATCCCTAAAGAAATGGTTTTAAAAAACAAATCAAGACTCTATAAATAGAACATGATTATTTTATCTAACGTGGAAGTCAGATCCACTTTTTGTGGGCTGCAACTGACTTTTAGTTTCTGTTGGTTGGTTATGCTCTGAAATCAGTTGACTTTATTTTGGGTTCCTTTCTTGAATTATTCTCTCAATCTTCTCTTTAATTGTCTCTTAGGTTGCACTATATCCTGCACATCAGGTTCCTCTGTCGGGGTCCACTTTATCCTTTTGACTTTGCATTTTCAATGTACACACAAAATTGTGTCATCAGTTTTCTTTGTACTTAGCTATTTTTGGTGATCTCTTGTATCTTCATTTTCAATTTTCTCTAAGTCCTGTCTTTCAGTGTATGCTTACCGAAAGTATTGTTTGCATACTAATGACAAATTAATGTCATCAATCTCCCCCTTTGACATTAGTATCAAAAAATGATATGTGCAAAATACTAACAAAATGTTAAGTATGTACAACATATATAATCCTTAGTCATTTCATGACTCCCCTATGTATATGTCGATATATCATTATTTTCCCCTTTTACTGTATACTGTATAGTTTCCTATCTGTACATATCATATATTTCCCCATTTTTTGATATTAAGGGCAAAGGTGTATACCTCATAGCTTATGAAAAATGTGAGAGTGTGAAGACTTCATGTATTCCATCATCTTCTCCCATCATTCTTTTAGGTTCTCTAGAGCCATGTGCTTGAGTGTAATCCTTGAGTGCATATCGTAGATGTTGTCTGCTACAGAAATCTTAGGGGTCGCTATCAATTACCTTGACGAATTGATATACTATTGAAGCAGTGTCAGATTTGGTAGAAGTTGAGCCTGGAGCTCGGTGACTTCTTCCCTAAATTGAGTTTCTTCTTCCTAGAGTTCTTGCCTTAACCCTTTTATTTCAATAATTGTCTCACAGTGCAACTTTAGTGCATTGTCCTTGGTGGTTAAGCCCTTAGCACTTGTAGTTAGATCAGAATCTAACTTTTCTATATTATCACTATGATCTTTAGTGAATTTTTCAATTGTGTTTAAAATTTGAATCAAGGAAATAACTCTATAAATAATGGGATCTAATTTACTTATGAATTCTGAAATCTTTACCTTGTTAACTGCCACTTCTTGGCTGATTTTATCAACAGGTTTTTGCTGGTATTTCTACTTTGCTCTCTCTTCTATTCCCTTCCCTCCATCAATATTTTGTGTTGTAATTGCTTCTATGAGAGTGGCTAGTTGATCAAGTATGGGTTTATTCTGATCAACATCAATGTCCAGTACAATATGGTGAAAGATGTCCCTTTTTGTTTCTAGTACCATGGAGTCTTGGTGCTACTTCCTCAGTTTCTCCTATAATTCCTTCCTTTATTATATTTCACCGTATTCTTTCAATGCCTCATAGTCAAGTGTGGTTGGTTCACATTTGGGGATCTCAATGGTTTCATCTAAAGTGATTTCCAACTTACTCTTTTTAGATTTCTTCTTCTTCTTCTTTAGAGTTTCACTTGAGTGTAGTACCATATCCATCTTCTTATCTTTTTCAGTGGTACTTGATGAAGTTACTTGTGGTGTTGCGTCTTATTGCTACTTTGTTTTAGTGTTAGCTTGTTGGTTTTCTATAGACATCTCCACATCAAACTTTACATTGTCAGTAGAAATTTTTTTTGTATCCTCAGGAGTGACATCTTTGGGTTTATCTCCTTCATCAATGTCCTTATGCACTTCATTTGTCTTTTTCTGTGCATCCTTCTTGGTTGTGTCTCCACCTTTTTGATTTGCATCTCCTCCTATAACCTTGTTAGTTTTGGTCACAACGTGAATGTCTCTGATTTCCTTTTGTTTATTGGTATTATCTTTCTTTTCTTCATCCCCTACATCCTCGAGAATGCTCGACTCTTCGTCAGGTGATTTGTCTATTTCTTGCAGAATATTGATGGCTTGTATCACTATTGGCATGTTTCCTAGTATGTTCACCTATGCAATATCAAATGTTGTGTCCTTCTCATCGATTGTGTTCTTGATAACATTGACATCTTCATCTTTATGTATTTCTCATGCTAGATCATCGGTTATGTTAATGATTATGTTATCCACAATGTTGTCCCTAGTGGCATCAAGCCATGTTTCATCTACAACTTCTACATTCTTGTTGATGGTTTTGTTCATTTCTTCTTTGTCTAACTCAACTGATGTTTCATCTTTTGCATCTTTGATTATGATGTGTTCTTGATTTGCCTTATTATCATCTTGCTGATGTAGGTCTTTCTTTGGGCTAGCTTCCTCAATAGGTATATTGAGTATTTTACTCCATTTCTTGTGACTTTCTTGTTCAAGCTCTATAAGTCTCCCTTCAACAAATTTGTAGGATCTCAACTTTGGGTGAGAACTACTTTTTATGGTTCTCCATCATTTCATCAATTTCTTCCTTCTTGGATTCAAGAGGCATAAGAGAAACAAGTACTCTTTCTCTTATCTCCTTCTCATTTTTTAATGCAAATTTCCATCTAGCATATAATTTGTCCAAGAGTTCCCTTGGTACATTATTACCTTCAAATTGAATCGATACATACTTGAATTTGTACATCTTTGCAATGATGGCATCTTCAACTTTGTTTTGATCTTCTAGATCTAGTTTTAGCCATCTTCTAATCTTTCAATCTGTAATAGATCCTGAACTTGTAATATATTTAAATTCCTCATCAATGCTTTCTGTAACCTTGATCTTTTTTGCTTCTACACCTTCATCTTGGTTGGTGTCCTCAATGTCTTCCCTTTTTTGAACAAACCTTCTTCTCTTTGATGACCCTCTTTTCTATGTGGATGGTTTCCTATTATCATTTCTGACTTTTCCTTTCTTCAAGGGTGAAGGAGTTGAGTCCTTTGTTGTTTGGCTTCTTGTTCTTCAAGTAGATGTGGTTGTTGACTTCTTTGTTGGTGGAGGAGGTGGTGAATTTGACTTTGTGGCTTCAGAGTCATTCTTTTCTATAGCTTCACTGATGGGTGACTGGCCTTCATTTTCTTCCTCCTTGTCAACTTCTTCTTCCTGTTCGATTTCTTCTTCTGTTGCCGATAGTATTTCCTTTAGGTTCTTGACCATTTTGTCCTTTTTCCTGACTATTTTCTTTACAACCAGGCCAGATTTGATTCTTGATTTGGCCTCCTCATAAGTTCCAAAATTAGGTTGTTTCTTATCTAATAGTTCATTTATTAATACATCGATTGCCTTGGATGCTTTATAAATATTTATCTCATATTCTAATGGTTGTTTCAACTTAGACTTACATTCATATGCTTTATGTCATTTCTTGTTACATTTATAACAAAATCCTATGAATGAAGATGTGGATTTAGGAATACCTTTCATTTTGCCTCTGCATACATTTGATGTGTGGCCTTGCTTTCCACAGTGATTGCATGTCATATTTCTTGGTCTTGGATTTGCATAGACATTCTTTGGATCAGCTTGATTATGTGTTTCTACATTCTCGGTAAATCCTAGACCGGTTTTTTTGTTGAATCTTCATTGTCCTTCAAGAAAATATCCATTCTTTTATTTCGTTCTTCAGCTTTCTTTATAATTTCATTATGTTGCTGCTGAATTCTTATTTCATGTTTCAAATTTTCATTCTCATCCCTTATCTCACCAATAGCTTCTATTATTTCAATGAGTTCAACATTCATTTTGTTTTCCTCTTGAATCATAAGAATAATCTGATTTGTGATCTCATGTTGATGCTCTATAAGTCTTTGTATTTCAAACTCTTTCTCTTGTATCTTTCCTATAATCTTTCTTATATCATCAATAGCTAGTGTTATTTCTTTCTCAGCTTGTCTAGCACTATTCATGACATCAATCATTCTTACCATCTATGTCTCTTGACTGATTTGAAGAGATTTTACTTGTCCAGCTAGATGTTGATTGATTTCAGTTAGGCTTGTGATGCTTTCCTTTGATGTATCTGATGCTTTTTTTGTAGTTGATCTTGAAGACTCAAAGAAATTTGGTATCTCTTCCTCATGATAATCTATTTCATTACAATGAGATGCCACAATCTTTCTTTCATCTGAAAACTATCTCATATTGATTCTATCTTCTTTATACTTCTCATAGAAGATCTAAATTTCTAGCTTCTTATTTTCATTTTTCTTGTCAAGTCTGTACTTCTCCATTGTATGATCTTTTCTCTTAAGCCTTTAAGATTTTCCAAAGAAGACAATTAGCTCTGATACCAATTGTTAGAATTAATGGTAAGTGTCTACTAAGAGGGGAGAGGTGAATCAGTACCTCTAATTTTTTTTGTATCCTTTAAACAATTAACCTCTGTGTAATCAATTGTTTATCCAACCATCTGACCTATAATATCTTGATGTAAGATAAACCAAGTCATAAACTTAACATACATGTGAAAATTCATAGAAACATTCATGAAAGTAATTGACACATAACACAAGAAATGATATCACAGAAAACTCTTGTTAGTAAGTAAAACTACGGTGGGGATGGCACCCACAAATTCTTCACTATCTGCAAATTGGAAGGGGCCGGTTAAGGCTTACAATTTGATCAATTCTAATGATCTAACCGGTTAAGAGTATCTATGGAGACCTGTTAAAGTCTACTCAGTTAAGAGCTTTAGTAACACTGTCGAGTGTGCACTTAGTTAAGAGATTTATAGTTGGACTGTTAAATCTACCTTCCTTGAAAGGATTTTTACACTTTTCTTCACTTTTTAGAATGATAGAAAATTACAATTTGATCTGGTGTATGCAATCTCCTATTTCTGATTACAGATCCATTTAAGTTTACATAATTTAAGTTTACATAATTAAGTGTATCACCTAATGTGATTGAATAATACCTCTGATGCTTGGTGGCCTCTGTTCTTGGTTCTTGCTAACCAAATTCACCTCTTGTTGTTCTGGTTCATGAAACTTTCAATCTGATCCATAGGTGTGCTCGTATGATTCATTCATCCTCTCATATCATTTCACATACCTCTCATTCATATTAAATAATGATTACATATTATTTTTATAAGATAGATTGACCTAATCAAGTTTCACGTAAAACAATGTTAACTCTAACATCAGGTTTACAACTTTTACCTTGATCTAGTCTATGTGTTTTAAATCAGTTAAACTGATTAAAGAAATTACATTCATGTTTCTTGTCCCTAAAGAAATGGTTTAAAAAACAAATCAAGACTCTATAAATAAAATATGAATTTTATCTGATGTGGAAGTTAGATCCACTTTTTGTAGGCTACAACAGACTTTTAGTTTATGTTGGTGGGTTATGCTTTGAAATCAGTTGACTGTCTTTCGGGTTCCTTACTTGAAATGTTCTCTCAATTTTCTCTTTAACTGTCTCTTAGGTTGTACTATATCCTGCACATTGGGTTCCTTTGTTAGGTTCCACTTTATCCTTCTAACTTTTCATTTTTGGTGTACACACAAAATTGTGTCATTGGTTTTCTTTATACTTATCTATTTTCCATGATCTCTTGTATCTTCATTTTTTATTTCCTCTTTGTCCTGTCTTTCAGTGTATGCTTACCGAAAGTGTTGTTTGCATACTAATGGTAAATTAATGTCATCACCAATGTCCAACCATTTTGGGCTCAAATTTAAACCACTAACGGTCATAAGTTTGTTGAGTAGAAAAATATTTCTGATGTGTAGATTCTAGATCTATCAAATAAGGGATTTCAAATTCACAAAGAGAAGACTATGACAAAAAAATCCATACTTTGAAGAGAAAAAAAAACTTGGTCACCATCGATCTACTCTAGTGATTGACACTTTTTTTCCATAATTTTGGAAGAATGATTTGTAGGACATCCTAATTTGGAACCTTCTCATGAAATGTGGGTCAAACACCTTCAAGTCAGTGGTACCTATTGACATAGACAAACATTTTTGGGATCAAATTGCAAACATAGGTTCCTTTTTTGAATCTCACTTCCATTCCTATCTTCAAAATTTACATATTTCATTAGTGTCTTATTGTTCATGTTAATTTGGTTTAATTTATAGCACTGTCCCTATTTCTTTCATTATTTAGGGTCATAATCATAATCAATCATATTAAGTCTTCAAAAAGAGGCCATTTAAGAAATCCCTAGTTGACTATAATTGTGAATTTCCTTTGCATGATAGTCCAAAGTTGCATAGAAACCCAAGCTCCTTATTATTTATTGTAAAATGCTCATAGGCATGTGTAGGGGACTTGGTGATGGTTCTAAAACCATAGGGAACACCCTTCTTAAGGCTTTGTAGGATAAGTGAAAGTGACTATTCTGAATGATGACTTTGATTTGGGTAACTTTTCTAGCCCGAGATCTTGTTCCATGGTTTGGAAAAAACATACTAAGCATGTATAAGCCCTTTAAAACCTTTGGTGAGTTTATATAAGACATAGGGTGTAATATCCATGTTTGAGTCCTTAAGGGCTAGAAACCAAGATTTATTGAAGGTTGGATCATTAATTTGGATCAAGAAAGACATGTTAAAAGTAGTAAAAAGATGAAATATAAGACTCCTCTCTTACTCTCATTCATTCTCACACTACCCAAATTCCCTTCTACTAATCGGTTGACAGTTACAACTCCCTGCCAAACCTCTTGTAGTCAGTTTAATGACTGTTACATTTAGTATATTGTTGTCAAGTTGAAAACTCTCCATTCCTTTATCATTTTATTTAACTCCTTGAAGGTATTTTAGGATTCTATTGTAACACTAAAGACCTTATATCCTTCTTAAACCCCATATGAGCCTTCATAGGCCTCATTTTGCCAATTTGGGCAAATTTACATATTTAGCACTTTTAGTGCATTTGCCACTTTTAAATGGCTCTAATGGCCAACTTACAGTCATTTGGAAAATGTGATGGAAAATGTTATTGTCCCTCCAAGATTTGTAATGGCTTAAACACTAGAAGATTTCTAATCAAAATAGTTAAGAGACTTTGTAGAGAGAATGGTCACATTGAAGGGTGGGTTTGATTATCATCCATTGGTATGTTTTTCATTATATTTTTTAAACAATTAATATACATATGAAATACACTTTATGATTAGATCATTATCATGGTTTATTTATGTTCATCATTTTTATGTAGGTTGACCTCCCCATGGCAATACATGATATTGAGCATGGAGGTGCGAATATGGAGAATATGGTTTTGGAAGTGGAGGATCTTGGAGGTGTAACTATTGAAGATGAAAATTATGATCCCATAGAAGATGACGATCATGCGCCAGATAACACATTTGAATATGGTGGTACTAATACATTGATCCATGACACATGTGGTATGGGTGCATCTAATGATGATGATCAGGATGAAGTTGATGTTATCCATGATATAAATCTACTTTAGAAGGCATACACGACCCTTTACGAAGGATCCCAAACAAGTCTTCTCTCTGTTGCATTGTTTTTGTTGAACTTGAAGGTTATGATGGCCCTTTACAAAGGTTCCAAAATAAATCTTCTCTAGACATGAATTACATCCTCAAGAGTCTTGTTATATCTTTTTCATGTAGAATCACTATATATCTTATCAAGCTTGACCCTTAGATTCCTAATTCTTGATTCATACGAGGAAAAGGATAATTAACAAGGATACGATCCTTCTACACTTTGAGCTCCAAAAATTTAGGTGGCTGTACCTTTAATAAGTTATTGCTTTTCAATAATCTTTTAGTGGTGGATACAGGGTCACATTGATTTGCCTCTTGCTCTTTTCTGTATTAAGAAAACCTCTTACAGATATCCACACTCAATATAATATAGACCTTAATAAGAAATACTATGAACTTAACAATGGAAAACAACAGTGATATAATGATTCTCATCCTTCTTCTTTTTAGAGTTCTTTGACTCAGGAAGGCTAACCTAAGTGATTCTCTCTTTAAGGAATCAACAAGTTAAATTGTATCCTTAAATATAATTACTTAAGCATGAATATTCCTTTTAGAACATAAAAGTAAATGATTTGTTTGTTTTAATTTTGATGATGAATAACTATTTGTCAAACCCTATATCAGTGCCTTAATCTTTGGCAAAGAGTCAAATGAAATACTAATCCACAACAAACTAATTAATTGAAATACACAAGAAGTTTAGGTAGAATGCCTTACAAACTAGCCCTTTATTCCTATACCCCTATATCAAATCCTAACAAATATGTTTAGCCCTCTGGGATCACTCACAAGAATTGCTCTCTCCTTGAAAGAAAATTATAAGCAACTGCACAATTACCTTATAACTAGTATGTTCAAAATGCCTTACAAACTAAAAATAAAAGAGCAAAAACATAAATGTAAAGAGGCAACAAAGATGTAGAATAGGAAAATCCTCTATATTTTATTAATGTGATGCTTCTTCAATATATTCAAAGATTAAAATCTCAAAAACTCAGACAAAAATAGAAGTCTGCCTTTAGTCATACATTTCACCATCTTTACAAAAATGTTACATCTTGCTATATATAGTGTCTTATCCATCTTGGAATCCTTAAAAAATAAGGATGCAACAAGCTTCGGATGGCTTAGAACTAACCCTAAAAGACACTAGAAGACAAAATACAATAAGACCTTAAGTGGTGGAAAGAAAAAATAGGAAGACAATCAGATTTGATCTTCAAATCCTTGATAGCTGGCACCTTTGTCCGTTGATATTCTGGATAGAATCAAATAGTTATTGATAGTTATTGTGAGATCTAGTGTTCACCATTACAGGCTAACTTACACTAGTCTTTCTGATGACTAACCTCCTTGTGCTCAAAGATCAGGTGCTAGGTGTCCCTTCACTCCTCGTCTAGTATGTCTAGGTCAACTGTTGTAGGTTTCTTTTTATTGGGCTTGGTAAGAACATCCCATACTGCAACCTATGCCTCTGTAGGCCAATTAAATATTTTAATTCTTTTTAATTGTTCCTTTTTTCTTTCCCACATGGCATCTATAATGCTCTTGACATCTGTAAAAAAGTTCTTAAAGTTTTTTTCGGCCTTAAATGCCTCATCTAAGCTCTTATTAAATCTTTCCATATCCAATCCACTACTGTCAGAAATAAATGCCTCTTTATTAGGTACTAAGGCATCAAATTCATTTCTCCACACTTCTACTGCCTTTATCTGATCATCTTCTCCCTTTATTTGAGGAATAAATTTATTGTAATCTCAGCCAAACATGTTGACCCTAGCTTCAATCTGATTTTCCTTTCCCTTGTAGAAAGACAAGATAACCCCAATCTTCTCAATCTCGTCACCAACTTGTGTTAAACTCTTAGGGAGATCTTCCCTAAGTGGTTGTAGGGTTGTTAACCTTTCAAACAAATTATTCCTTAATGACCAGGTCCCAAAATAAGGGTTCAAAGTTGAAAAATAATTATTCACCTCTGTCTCCAAACTAGGCAACTTGTTATAAGCACTGTGTACTAGATCAACCTTTTCCTTTAGTAAATTGATCCTATGTTGCAATATGTTTTATAAGGCTTCCAAAGCCTCTTTATTTTGATCACTGTCCTTCTACTCTATTTCCTTATCAATATCCCCTATATCTTCAGGCTATACTAGGGCATCTGCAACTTGCTTAGGTTCAGCAGTAACTGACTCAGGGATCTCTTGTAATTTCACATTTAGTTCTGCCACCAGCTTCTCCAATTAATTGATATTTATCAAGTATATCTATCTATACTTCACTATAGTACTTGCCTTGTCAAATAACTTCTGATATCTTTTGGATATTTGTTCAGCTTTTGTTTCATTTAGATGCGAAAAATTTGTAAGAGCCTGTGATATTTCCAAATCACCTGTGTTATGGATGGACCATATGATTTTATCCCCATCCATCTTTTCTTGTACATTGATAAGTGATGGCTTCTAAGTCTTGGGAGATAGAGCCCACATGGCTAAAGTTTGGGATTGTGCATTGTATCTACATCCCTTGATAATTTCTCCCACCTATGTCTCTGAAGACAATTTTATGTCAGGTTGTATTCTTATTTGATCTATGATGAAAGTTGATGCAAGATCCCATCCTTCTACCAGTAGCATGCCACTAGACTTAACCAACTATCTAGCTTCCTCTAGTGTCATATTTTTTGACTCAGGATCATATTGTTGTAGAGCCTACAAGGCTTCATTTGGCACTTATTCTCCTCCTGCTAATTGCAATTGTGATCCCACTTGTTGTTTCTTTTCCCAGATGAGGAATTCCTTGAATTCTTTGGTTTTGATAAAATTGTCATCATTCAAGAATTGCTCTTGCTGAAGCTCTCTTTCATCTTGACATAAAAAATAGAGGTACTTCAACATTTTCTCCTATACCCTCTCTTTTCTTCTTACCTTCCCTTATAAGCTTCCTGAGCTGATGATCATAATCTCTATTACCATTGAATAAAGCACTCACTTTATCTTTTTTCTTCTTCTATGTCTTAACATCAGAAGGCTCCCCTATTTCCACTTTCTATTTTTTCTTGGGAGGTTCACCAGTCACCTCAGCCTCATGTTCTTGAGTTAAATCCATTATATCCTCTTCTATTTGAGGTGGTTGATCCATTGGTGGAGGAATATGTACTGAATATCTACTATCATTGTACTCTGGGGAAGAGTTCTTGTTAGGAGCTATGTCCTTATCTTCTATTTGCTCCTCCAGCTGATTACACAATGTTCCATAAGATTCTATCATCTTACCTAGTTTTTGCAAATAAGGAACATCTAGGGAGTAACCATAAAAAGGGATCCCTTTCTTCTTGAGTTGGTGTTCCAGATCCATGAGCTCTTGGAACTTATCATCTCTTCTCACAATTTCATCATCCTCTAGGATGTTCCTTATTAGGTCTTCTTCTACACAATGCTCATGCACTTTGGTATTTGGAATGGTTGGTGTTAAGAGTTTCTTTCCATTGAATATGAAACCCTCTATATCAACACACCTATATAAGGCTATACTCATTCTAAAGTGACCTAACCATCTATTAACTGAATCCAATGCCCTCTTGCCAATTGTGAAGCCATAAAATTTAAATTGCCAAGGTCTGAAGGTACCTTTTCTATGTGGAGCCAAATGCTCCTTATCAGTCAGCATCAGTTGCCTTATGAACTCCCTAACAACAATTCTTGGTGGAAAATGATATTGTAGTGTATGGGGTGACTGGGAGAAACCATAAACCCTTATCAAAGTAAAATCCTTATGGTAGTATAATTCTCCCCAGTTGTCATCTCCGGTCCATTTGTCCACAAATTTACAAGGCCTGAGAAGTTGCAAGACCTTGATTGGCAGTCTTGTCATGTTGACTCCCAAACAACTTAATATGAGATATACCATCAAATTCTGGAAAGAATAGAATTCATTCTCCCTAGATGTATAATTCCACACCCTCAACCAAAGTTGTATAGGATTGGATTAGACTTGGTTGAATCTCCTAGGTCTCAAATTTGGCTGATCCATGATCTTGAAATTATAAAAAAAAATTAAATGCATCGATAAATAATATTGCAAGAATTTAGGGCTGGGTTCCTTCTTTTAAATGTCTACAAACCCTTGATTCATTATGTCAATCAAATACTGGATATAGTCATAGTCTATGCTGACATGTGGACTTTGAAGGTCCAAAACAATCATCAGAATATCATAAGATATCCTATCATTTCACCCATCAACTCCTAGAACTCTACACAAACCATAAGAAATATATTTCATGTAAAATGGCAAATCTTTGTAGAAATACGGTGTAGTATTATTAGGAATGGCCGCTATATAATTTATGGTACCTTTAAGCACATGACCTTGAATCAAGTTTTCCACAACGTAGGCTTCCCTTGTATACCTAGCTACTAATGCTTTTAGGTCTATCTCTCTAGTACATGGGTTGTAAATGTTAAGAGATTTCATAAAGGATTCCCTATCTAGAGTAAATAGGGTTGTACCATCATTATTTTTTATGGTCTTGGAGATGGTATCATACCTACTAGCCAACTCAAGCAATAAATCTACATCTATAAAGATGTATAGTACTATCAATTTGGCTAACCCTGATGTCTAAGGGTTTGAAATAGGATTAAGACCATCACTATTTTTATGAAAATATTTAAATAGATGGTATCTTGAACAATTAGGAGTTTTAGCATCTCAACTATAAGACATGTTATCACCAAGGTATTCATCATTTACCCTTTTTCCTTGATTAGTCCCTGGCAGAAGACACACAAATTCATTAGAGTAATTCTTTTTCCCTTTCTGATCATCATCAACGTCTCCACTCTTTCCACTGGTTGAAGGCACACTCACTGCTCGACTCATCTTTTTCTACTCTAATCTAGACTCTGCTAATCAAATTCTTGTTTCTTTATACTACAATCTAGACAACTCTATTATTCTAAAAACACTAATACTCAGGTAAATCTTAGCTCTATGTTCTAAAACTCTGGTAAACTGAAATGAGCAATGTCAATGCTTATTTATTCCTAATAAATCAATACACCAATCTATTCAAAATCATTAATTTGTTATTCATTCACTTCTTTCACTACTCTATGTGCTTTGATATCAATTTCTCCTAGCCGTGGTGCTTGAGGTTGACAGGTTCTCAATTTTGAAAAAGGCCAATCAGAGTAATCATGAAACCTTATTTTATGCAAAATAAATTCTATGTTTGATATGATTGGCTCACATGATTACAACTCAGCTACTTCATACATGCTGTCACAATCCTCTTGTTTTGATTGGCTAGCGACTATACTTCATGGCGCGAGATAAAAATCTTAACCTTTACCTTTCTCATACTTTGGTTCTCTTTAGCAACCATGCGACTACTCCATCTCCTTGTTGCTGACATTTAGCCTTAACTCTAGTTTTTTCATGAGATTTAACGCTCACCGCATGATCAATACTTTGATCAATGATTATCTCCAAGTCACTGAACAATTTACTTAACTCATACTTCATTCAGAGATTCTGTGACTAAAGCTTAAGAATAACCCTATTTAACCTTTGGTTTCTTTTAGAGATCACATGACTGTATAAATTTGAAGTCACTGAAGGATTTTATTAACTATGAGTTTAGTTAGAGATTACGTGACCATCATTAGATCCTCTTTCAATATGATGGTTTACCTGAAAGCTCTTATTCATTTCATACTTTCTACATCTGATCAGAAACTACATGACTACCATTAGATAACTTTTAATCCAACAACTCATGTGAAATCTCTCAAGATTTATCTTTAACTATAGTTTGTCATAAGACTTCATGACTACATGCTATCTCTAAGTCGCCAGATGGGTTTCTTAACCATAGGTTTATTTTGAGACTTTACGCAATCCACAGATCTCTGGGATGACTTAAACACATGTCAACATATGAATCTTTACCTCTGATTTGTTGAAGTTTCGCTGACCTTTTTACTTCTATTAGCGACTTAACGCCAACCATCATATCTTTTCTCATCTAGGGTTTAGATTTTTCTGTGGCAAACTTCATTGAGCTGTGACTTAACCTTTGCTAACCACATCTCACATGGAGACTTAGCGACTAACTAAATCTCATTATCGCTGAATAAATTATCTAGTTCAAGGTTTATTATGAGATTAAACGCCAGCCATTAGATCTATCCTTAATCTGATGGTAGTCGCTAAATCTCTTGGACTTTTAGTCATCTGAACTTTTATCTCATGATTAAACACTAGCCACAAGGTCAAATTTGAATTGGATGGTATTCGCTAGATCTCATAACATTTTACTCAACCCATTTTTTCTTAAGAGATCCCGTGAATGAATAAATATAATTATGCCTTAACCTTGGTGAGCTTGTGAGACTTCGTGGCTGAAGAAACTCAAAGTCACTGAAAGTTATATGTAACTCAAAGTTTAATTGGAGATTAAACGGTAGCCCTCTGATCTTTCTTTCATTCAACAGCTAGCCTTAAGTATCTTAATCTTGATGTAATTTATGAAATCCTTTTGAGATTATGCGCCTTCCCTTGATTCATTTTTCATCTCACTGTCTGCGTTAAATCTTAGGAACTTTTACTAATCAATAGTTTCATCTCGTGACTAAATGCCAGCCATGTGATCAACTAGAAAATCAACGGCTATCACTGAATCACTTAAGATTTAACTTAAATCTTATTTCCTTTTTCAATCTCACAACTAAAAGAATCTCTTACCAAACTCTAAGTTTGATTTGTTTGTGAGACTGTGTGACTAAAAAAACAACTCAAAGTTGCCAGACCATTTATTAACTCTAGGGTTTCAATGGAGACTTTGCATGAACCATAGGATCTCAATCTAAATCAATCGCCCATGTTAAATCTCAAAATCCTTGAAAGCATATTTTTTTTCTTATGATATAACGTGACAAAAGCATTGTACTGAGTCTCAAAACAAATGGGAATATTTGAAAAGTTTTAAGATACTACGTGACTAACTTAAACATGAAAAAGATCACATGAATTAAGTGATTTGAATTTATGAAAAAGGTAACTACAAAATAGAATCCGATTACGAAGAACTAGGGTTTTCTCTTGATATGAATGAAAAATGACCTAGGACCTAGGGTTTTTCATATTTCATTGATATTGCATTTTGGATGATATACTTAAGTGTGATGATTAGTTCTCTTTGTTGTTAGATGGTATAGGCTAAAACTTGATCAAAATGATCCTGATAGAACTATTATTGAACATGACAATGGATTTCCAATGATTAATGCAAGGTGGTTTGAGCCAGTTGGGGATGATCCCTATTTTCTTCCAAGGCAATGTGAGTAGGTATTTTACTTAGAGGTTCCACATAAACTGGGTTGGTCGTTTGTTGTTAGAAATGATCAAAGAGGAATGTCAATAAGGTATAATGCGATGGGAGAAGATTCCAAACAAGTAGAATATGATGTAGATGATGATCATGATTGAGAGTTAGTTGATGATGGTCCTAACACAAATTTTCTTGAAGAAGAAGAAGAAGATGATGACGATGATGATGCTATTGATGATGATGATGATGATGATGATGATGATGATGATGATGATGATGACAATGTCAAAGATGATGACAATGATGGTGGTTGTGATGATGTCAATGACGAGGATGATCATGCTAATAAGTTTGACGAAGAAGAAGATCAATGACATGAATGAAATCTATAGTTATGTGATCATCGCTTAATCTATTTAATATTGATTTCTTGATAGAAATGTATAGTTATGCGATCAATGCTTAATCTATTTAATATTGATTTATTGATAGAAATGTATAGATATGCGATCAATACTTAATCTAATTAATTTGTGATGTACCTTTTAATGTTTTTAATTCATATGGGATTCTTATGGCTTTTAATGTACTTAATACATGTAATTTTGAGTATATGTATCATGAATTTTTTAGTTAACATAAGCTAATTGAATTACATATGCAGGAACTCAAACCCCTTTCACGAAAATCCCACATAGTCTCATGGATCGACAGGTATAAGTCAATACACCCTATAGAGATTAATGTCTTTTACAATTTTCAAAATATCTCTCAATATTACTTGCTATCTCTCTCATTTGATGGAGTGCAAGTAGTATCAAATAGGTATTCTTTAGATGTGTCTTCCTCAAGCGAAGGAAATATAGGAATGGAAGAAGAAAGTGAGACATTTAGTATGTCTGAATCAGGGAGATCAAGTAGAGGTCAAAAGAGTAGAAGGAAATTCAATAAATGCATGAATTTTTTCCTTACTTAAGGGGGGGTAATTTTCTTATGATGATGAGAGAAAAGGCAACATCGAGGTGCCCTTTAGGTACCAACATCTACAAAAACAATGGGTCCACAAGGAACTTCCTCCAATAAACACTAATTTTAGTGTTAAAGGAAAGATATATCGCATAACACCATCGTCATTACATGGTTTGGGCCTATTTTCCATGGATGACATAAAGGTCTCTTACAAAATGTTGTCTAATTGATGGAGTATGTTGGACCTTGTTATGATTACAAAAGTTGCATGTTTATTGTTTGATATAAAAAAAAGTATGTGTAGGTATGCACTCTCGGCAAATTATATTCAACAAAAAGACAATGAAAAAAGTAAAAGAGTGGTTATATACATTGATGGGATGCCAAAAGCATCAGGGAATATTGTAGGTTTTATAAATAGTATGTGACTTGTGTCAACTATCAAGCAACCCAATTGCATATTTGAGGTGCGCGAGGGAAATCATGTATTTGTATGTGCGATAAAATCAATATGTGCAGGGGAAGAGATGCTTATTGATTAAAATTTAAATCACATAGATAAAAACAATGTCACTATCATCGGGGTGCAGGTACATACTATGTACCATTAAATAATGTATTTTTTCTGCTAACATTTTTTATATTTTAGTCATTTTGTAATGTTAAATCTAATCCTTCTAGGAAAGGAAATTCATCCAAACAAACTACTACAAACAAGCCCTCCAAAACCAACCACATATAGAGAGTATCCTCACCATCCACCTCATCTCCATCATCATATTCTAATTCAATTTATTAATCTAGTCCTTTCTAATTATTGGTTAACTTTAAATAATAACACAGGGCCACGATATGGAGCAGCCACATGGAGGTGACAATGATGATCCTCTAGGCACTTCTTCTTCCCTAGTAGGTAAATCTCTTTGTTATTGTACTACAAATTAGATAGAAGCAAAAATTTAAATAGTATTTTTTATTATGTTCTTTTATTCACTATTTTGGAGTAATTTTAATTGTGCTTGTAATATTGTTGACATAGAGAGGTGGTCATCAGAGAAAGGGAAGGGAACTCGTAGTCCATTAGGAGGATTCCTTTGACAAGGACCTAGTTGTTGATTTTGCTACTTGTGATGACTAGACCACTACAATTGAAAAGTTCCTCCAAATAATTGGAAAGATATTGTCTCAATTTTCATCTATATACCCTTTGAATCCTGAGTCACAAAAGAGGGCGACTGAATTGATGCACTAAGCTTGAAATTTCAAAGTAAGTATTAACAGAATTTTTAATTATAACAAAAGTTCAATAATAGTTTTTATTTTATACTAGTCTTTTATGTCATTAACAAATAAGGGGATTTGTTCTTTTTACAACTTTTTTTTGCATAATTTTGAACCTCATGGCCATGATGAGGGTACTGTAGGTGGTTCAGGTAGATAGCATGTTCGACTATCTTTTTTTTACCCTATAAAAATATTGTCCACGATAGTCCATGATTTTATTATGCTTTAAAAATATTATTATTTAGCACATGTCAATGATCATATGCTATCCTCACCTCAGACAAGGACAGGCCCAGATGTACTATTGCCTCCAATGTTCGTAATACACAACATTTCCACACACGCCATGGAACCACCTACTGGTACATAGATTTCATTTTCTCTCTCATTATTTATATTTTTATTTCCCTTGAAGTATTCTTTCTTGGGGGCACTTCGTAATGTTTTCAATTTATGCAACAAGAGACGCATCACATGATGAGGAATTTCCTAGATGTACTTATATTCCTAGTACAGGAATGGTGATTGATTGCATGTTTCTTGTGAGTGACGAAGAAGGATTCCCCTTGAAAGTAGCCAAACTTTTAGGTACTTTAAAGATTGGACCTTTCTTTTGATATACAATTGTATGTTAATTACACATTGCATTCAATATGAGAAGCTTACATCTATTGTCTTCTTATTTTATACTATTATATCATTCAACTAATGATCCCATGATTATTTTGTATGGAATGATGTTTTTTATGATAAACTTAAGGGTAAGTGGAAGAAGTTGGCTACCAATTCCACAGAAGTCTTGTGGGCTTGAAAACTACTGCTAGAAACGGGCACGCATCTTAAGCTCAGACACCCGATCCAAAATTCAAAAAATGAGTGCCCATTTTTATCAAAATGGGTGCCCGTTTTTCAAAATGGGTACCCATTTTTTTTCAAAATGGGTGCCTGTTTTTTAAATTTTTTTTTTTAAAACTCATTTTTACATGCCGATATATTACATTTAAGAAACGGGTACACGTTTTTAAATGTGTGCCCATTTTTTAAAATTTGAATTTACCAAACCACCATTTGCATTGGATTTTGGTCTGGGACAGGTTTGGTGGGACCAAGCCTATGCTTGGACCTCCAAAATAATGGCTAAGGCATTTGAACACCAGATTTCTGTCTTGCCGTAATTTTTTGAGGGTCTTCCTAATCAATTTTTTTGATGAAATTAAAACCCATTAGAGATCTTACTGTCTAGATTTCAAATTTTACTATTTTTACAATATTTATTAATCAAAAGTGGTACCTAAACTTAAAATAGTAAGGTTCACTAAAACTTTAATAACTTTTTTAATTTAAGGTTTTTTAAAAAATGAATTATATGAGACCAATCTACATAGAATTTTACTCAAAATAAAAAACAAAAAAAATTCCCAAAAAAGTGAAATTTTCATCAAATTATGGTGGTCGTACACGAGAAGTTTTGAAAATCTACTTTATAGTCAATTAAAAATTAATAAGAAATATATATATTCAATTTAAAAAAAGAAAAAATATTTTGACCAATCTTTTATGTGTTAGGTACCTTCCCCCAAAAGGATTTAGAAAAATTCATTTATTTACTTCAAAATAGGGTGGTCGTACACATGCGGGGTATGGTCCTGAAATAGGCATTTTGAAAAGAGGTTTTTAAACATGCCTACTAAATATATTTTCTACCATGTGGGTATTCAAATAAATTATATATTTGAAAAATAGACTCTGAGCACTACATTTTCTATTAGTGGATTTTTTTGAGATTCAATCTCTAAGTGCCTCAAATTTTGACATCGATTGACAGAAAATTTAAAAAACAAGAAAAACACTTCCACTTTTTGCCCAAAAAGTGGACTCAACTTCTTGCTGGCACTCTCTACCTTTGCACTTTTTACATCTACCTTAGTCATCATTATCAGCCTTGCATTTTTTTTTTTGTTAAACACCAAAAATCTCAAAAATATAGTATGATTCCTAGATTTTATCTTATTCCAAATCATAATGGACTCCTTTTATCCTTAGATTCATCTTTGTACTTGCATGTGCCAACTACACTATCCCAAAATGAAAAACTTTAAATGGATTAGGCAAGGGTGAACTAAATTTTAATCCAACAAGCAATAGATACTTTACTATAGCTATGGGTTCATGACATCAACCTAGAGGAGGATCCACTTTACCATCTCCCAATGTTGAATTTTCCATCTAGAAAATATTAGGGATCAATTCACCCAAGAATATATTGAAGATGTGTTACAAGACCCTAGGATCATGATTGTCATGGATGCACTATTATATGCTGATCCTAATCGATATTTCCACTTGCCCAAAATGGGGCTAAACTACAAGTGGGATTTGACACCTCCATTATTGTGGAGCATGTGACACAAACTCAAACACAATCAATCAAGGCTTCTCATACATCTACATAATGAAAAATATCTACAAGCATGTCATCTAGTAGTACATCCCACAATGCTACCCACGTCATGAATTCTACAACATCTTTTGTGACTCAATACACCAATCCACTTTTTTCTATAAATCCCATGACAACAAGTACCAATACAAGTGTCAATGTACCTTCAACAATCTCACAATCAAATAAAAATTTAAATCCTTCAAACACAATCGTAAGTACCACTAAAAGCACTACATCATCAAGTTAACCAATTACATCAATTTCCTTGGGATCCACAAGCTCAAACAATCAAGCCAACAAAATTTTCCAAGGTCTCTCATCAAATGTCAATAGTTATGCCATGAATTCACAAGGAGTACCCTCTAATTAGAATACCATGAATACACCCATCATAATTCGAGGGCCTCCTCCGGACCAAAATCCTAGCTATCAAGGTGTATCATCAAACCCTAGTAGACACAATGTTTGCACAATACCTACTCCTGTTAATCATTTTGCATCATTTCAAATTCAAAATTTAACTATTTCACAACTTCCAATGCTCCAACACCTCAATATGTGTCTATGTCCAATGTGAATCCCGCATATGGACCTACATATACATACATATAGGTACCTACACATCACAGTGGGAATCCTTTCATAGAGTCCAATATTTGAATCAACACACATGTCCCAGTTACACCTATGGGGATGTTGGCACAATCGGTGCAGAAGATTCAACAACAAATGCCTACACTTCAAACTAGTGCTCCCAAGAAGACATATTTATTGGATTATCTATTCCCTTACCCATTTGAGAAGTCACTGTACATGCCATCTTTTCCTCCCAATTTTGAAACACCAATTTTGACAAGTATAAGGAAAAGTGTGACACCTGAGATCATATCTAAGTTTATTTTCACAATATGTATAGAAGTGGCCCACAATGATACATACTTGATACAATTATTCCCATGAATTCTTAGTGGGTAGTATTAGTTCCTTTTCTTGCTGATATGTAAATATTTCTTAGAGAGCTTTCTCTATTTATCCCAGACACTGACCAAGCAAGACGCAGAACAACAGAAACAAGGTTTTGAAACCTCCTACACTTTGAGCTCCACTAACTTGGGTGGGATTACCCTTCAAACTTAGAATAATGAAATCACTGAATTATTCCAATTAACTGTGGATGAAATTATAGGGGTTTATCACTATAACTTTTTTTAAAACAGACTAGACTGAAAGTAAAGATTAATTTTAATAATGATAGTCACTTGATTAAATGGAAATAGACCAGTGCTCAATCCTAGGGCATGGAGTCATTTATGAACAATATTAACCAATTTGATCATGAATAAAACTTAAAACAATTACAACATCTGACATAAACACTAATATACCTTGTATATCTATCTCAATACATTTAACAAGTTAATTCATCAAATTCATTTTATACCCTGAATCTTATTGAAACATTCCTAAGGCATCTTAGTCTTTCCTTGAAAGAACCCTAGAAGTATTTCATAATCTCCCTGACAGACATATAAATTGAACATTTCTTGAACATTCAATTTAAATAAAATTTAAAACACTAAAATGAAGACACAATGCTCATTATATGCTTCGAAAATTGTGAATTGGATTTTATTCAAAAATCAGAATCGCTTGCTACATTGAACAAATATTTCTCCAAAACCTAATATATTGGTCTCAAACCAGAGTTTACAATTATATTTTTTGCATTCTCCAAAATGAAATGGCTATCCCTTTTCCAGTAGTCTTGGAATCCTTTTAGAATTAAGGATGTAACAAGCTACCGACATACTGGAAAATATTTACAAAAATCTTTTGCAGCAACCTTACAACAGACAAGAAATAAAATTTTGTAATGGAACACGGGAGGCAACTATTTGCAAAGTCTGAATAAGGTTTGTTTTTGTTGTTGACAATGTCCTCCTCATCCTTTTAGCTTTGCCTCCCACCTGTTTACCTCTTTGGCAGTGGGCCAATCAAAGGTCTTTTCTTCCTCCAGCTTTGCAACACCTTCTACCCATCTGGCATCCATGGTAGGTCTGGCCTTAGAAACAAATTTGGCCATATCTCTCTCAATTTTGAAAAGGCTATCAATCAGTTCATTTCCATATTCTACATTTGTGTCCTTTTCTAAGTGTTTCTTTCTATCTTGGTTTCCTAGAATAGCATCAAAACCAGCTACCCAATCTGATTGTGCTTTCAAAACACCTGTTTCATCATAAATTTTTGGGATCAATGAAGCAAATTGATCACCAAATAGCTGCAACTTGTTTTCTATTAAATCAAACTTGCCATTGAAAAAGGAAAAGGTATCATTCAGCTCACTAACAATCTCAATGGTATTTGTTACTTTATCTAGGAAATCATCACTGTACAACATGGCCATTTTTAATTTATCCAAAATTCTTTCCTTCCCTAACCATAATTTGAAAGTAGGCTCTAAGAAAGCCATAGCTTCTACAGCTGTCTTTGAGGCTTCTTGTAACGAGCCATATAGTGTATACACTATGTCATTTTTTTGTTTTAAAAAATCAATTCTATGCTGCAATATGAGCAATATGACAGACATAGCATTTATGCCCTATTCCTATGATATATCCTTTGATTGTGTTTCTTCCAATGCAAAGTATTAACTCCTTTGACAACATTTGTCATAACTTTAGCCACCTCTTCAAGGGTTGGAGTTTTTTCCCTTTTACTTTCTATTAATTCCTCTTTCAACTTGGCAATTTCCTCTTCTAATGTGTGGTTCTGGACCACAACTTCTTCATGTTTCTTTGCCAGGGCCATCATTTGGCCAAAAGTTGTCTCATACCTCTTAGATAGGTCATCGACTTTTGCCAAGTTCATGAATGAAACCCGTGTCATTAACTGAGCTATCTCAGTATCTGAAGTATTTTGCAAATTCCATATCATTCTATCTGCCCTTTTATCTTCTCTGATGGTCATGACTAAGGGATTTTGTGTGGTAGGAGCTAGTGACCATATTGCCAGGGTTTTGGATTTAGGATCAAATCCTAATCCTTTCAAAATTTCATCCATTTCAAACTCTATTTTTAACAGAGGATCTTCTTGCCTCCTGATTTGATCAATAATGAAAGTGGACTGTAAGTCCCAACCAGGCATCAACATCACACCACTATTTTGTACCAGCAACCTGGCTTGTTCCACAGTAATTTTTTCACTCTCAGGATCATAATCCTAGAGTGTTTGTACAATTTCCTCATTCTTGTCTGCATTCTCTTCTTCTGCAGTCAATTCTTGTCTCAAATTATTTTGTTTCAATTTAACGAAGAAAGTTTTGAATTCTTCAGACTTTATGAACTCATCATCTTTCATGAACTCATTGGCCATCATGACCCTCTCATCATCCTTTTCAAATAATACCATCTAATTATCTTCTTAGCCCTCAGCCTTAGGCTCCTTCTGTAATTGTCTCCTCAATTTTCTAAAATATTTACCATGCTCTAAAATCATGGCCTTGGCCATGCTTTTCCTACCCTGCACCATCTTGTGCTCTTTCTTCTATTTCTTCCTCAATGGCTCTCTGGTTGAAGTAGCCTCTTCACCGGCCTCTTCATCTTCATGTTGTTCTTCTTTTTGTTGTTCCTCCTATTTTTCTTGGTGTTCTTGGTCATGTAGTGGAACTGGAATTGGGGAACCTTTAGATTGTACATCTTAAGCACTAAATTGTGGCACTTGTGCCATTAGATTTTCATAGGATTTGAGAATTTCCTCTATCCTTTGGAAATATGGGAGATTAGAGAAAAAACTAGAGAATGAATTATCTGATTCTTTCCACTCGGATTCTACTCTGAAGAGGTCATTCCACTTCCTTCTCCTATCCTGTAGCTCCTATTTATTTAGTTTGTTCCTCACAACATCCTCATCATCCAATGGCTCATGGTCTCTAATTTTCTCCCAAGGAGTCATTCTTTTTTGGGTTGTTTGCAAAAACTTCTCTGGATCACAGAACCTAGCAATTGGTATAGACATTCTGTATTGCTTCAAGAAATCATTTATCAAATCAAAAACCCTTTTCCCAATGGAGAAGTCAAAACCCATCCATAATCTAGGGATAAAAGTTCCCTTCTTATGCCCCTCTAGAAATTTCTTATCTACCCAAGTAATTTTCCAGATGAATTCTAAGAATGCAATCATAGGAGGAATAAACTTAGGAAGAAAGTGAGGAGGCTGAGTACAACCATTTACTCTGATGATAGTAATGTAATCAAAAAAGAAGAAATCAGCCCAATTGTGAGAGATAGGCCAATTTGGGACATACTCCCAAGGTCTTAGAATCTTTCTAACCTCAAAAGGAAGCCTATGCCTATCTGTTCCTAATAAATTAAAAATTGGATCTACAATCCAGTTGTAGAAGCATATAAATGATGAGTTGCTGGATGAACTATCACATACCTAAGTCCATCTTTGGAAGGGTGCATCCACACCATACTCAGAGACAAATAATTCAAGTTCTTTATCCATTGATGCTCTGTTATAATACAAAATCATATACATCAGACGAGAATAATGCTTAAAAGTAGGTGTTGGCACATCTGTCTGTATCTCTAACAGTGCAGCATGGATAGCATCGACTATATATCCAACATAGTCATAATCAGTGTTGACCTCCGGGTGTTGGATGTTAATGGCCATCATAAGTAAATCTTGAGACACTGTGGAGTCTCCATCAAAACCTAGAACTCTGCTCAAACCATAAACTGTGCATTTTACATAATGATGAAATAGGGATAAGTGAAAAGGTGGTTTGAAATTATCTAGAATTTTTACCAGGTGCCTATCTACTATGGGGATGAATTTAGGTATTTCATATTGCTTAATTAAATGCTCTCTTTTGACATAGTCTGCCTTAATCTTCTTCAAATCAGTGTCTATGCATAATGCACCTATTATTCCAAATACCTCTGCCACTGACCTCCTATCTATGGAAACTAGGTCTCTTTATTCCTTTTTCTGATTACCCTAGCTACTGGGCAATAGTTTTTTGCTAATTCCTTAATAAGACCCATGTCAATATAGAAATCAGGCATAATCAATTTTTCCATATTCAAATCCCATGGATTACAAATTGGGACAGGTTTGATCCTATTATTCCAGAAATAATGAAACAAAGTACTACCACAATAATTTAGGGTTACTGGATTTCTACATTGACACCATTTGTCGTTCCATTCATCCTAGTTTACGCTATTTATATTTAGAGTTCCAAGCAGCAACTTGGCAAAATCTTTTGTATACTTCTTCAATGGGACTTCTTTCTTCTTCTTAGACCCTTGTGAGGTAGCGGGAACAATAGCTTGACTCATCCTTCTTCTTTGAATTTTACTATCTTAGATAAAATGCTCCAGACCAACAAGCCTTTTTGCTCTTCACAGAAAATCTCAGGATGCAGAAATGAGAGTTGTACAGAATCAAACTCAATGATTCAAACTTATAGCCATATCCTGTGTCTTGTCCACTTGAATGCCAAATTATTTCACTTGCACTATCATGAAAGCATCATTCTGTCACTAATGCTGCCATTAATTCACACTGTTTGATCCTAACTAGAAAAGAGTGTACACTTTTCTCCTTTTTTGCACTCATAAGCTTGAAACTAGCCACTTGTCAATCTGGCGCAAACCCACTGTACTTTACTCATACTCAGAATAGTCCTTGCGAGTGAGCGATGTGACCTTTTACTTTAACCAGTCACATACTCACCGTCTATTTTTACCTTGGTTTTCATCTTCTACGAGTGAGTGATGACCTAATCTGCACCTCATCATTTGGTAGTCGCATACTCACTATCTTTCTACACTTTGCTTTTAGGTACATGCGAATGTGCGATATTACCTTTTCTTCAACCAGTCACGCATTCACTACTCAACATTTAACTTCATCTAAATCTTCACAACTGAGTGAGTACACATTCATTTCTTAATCATTCCATAATAACATACCTACTGGCTTTCAAATCATTGCTTTTGGATTTTAGCAAGTGAGTGACGTTCATTTTTATCATACACTTTATCTAGTCACTCACTCGCGCTACAAAACACTCCAACTTACAACCCTAGAAAGTGAGAGATGGCCCTTGTTCTTTATTTAGTCACAAAATTACTGTTGAAAAATTTCTATGGCCTAATCCTTTGTGGCTGAGCGAGTTTTTATATCAAAATCTTAAAATTCTCCTATCGCACATCCGCTGACCCCTTTTTGCCTTTTTCAAATCTGTGAGCAATTAAGCGATAGTTTCATTTTTCTCCCATGACACACTTTTGAGCTTGCAAACTTAACCATATCACTGACTGTGAGTGTGCGACTGTCAACTTTCTTTTTTCAATCACATACTCGCTAACCCTTTCCCTTTTGTCTTTATTTATGGGTGAATGAGCGATATCCCTCTTGTTTTCCTTATCGCACACTTGCGAGCTCATTTTTCAAACTTTCAAAGCATCAGTGAGTGAGCGAGGTGATAAATGATCTCATAATTGCCCACTCGCACACCTTTTAAAACTTTGAAAAATACCTCTGTGACTGAGCGGTGAGCCTTCAACTTAATAACTTCTGCATGTAATTATCGCTTACTCGCTCTGCAAAATACAAATGAGTTAGAACCTAAGCAAGTGAGTGACCTTTACAACCTAACTTCATCACATAGTCATTGACTTGAAAGACAAACATGGAAACCTGATGCGGGTATGCGACTACTTCATTTTAAACAAGGCTCGCTCGGTCGCAGAGCATAAAGTGAACAACATAACTTTAAAGCAATTGTGCAATACACAAGATTTTGAGTCATCACAGACTCACTGGATCTATTTTTTAAAAATTTAATTCCTTGTGAGTGAGCGATAAACAAAGTCATTCCTAAACTGCTCAGTCACGAACTTACAACCCAACTTTCAGAAAACATCACGACTGCGCGATTTACATTCTTTAACACCGAAACCGCTCATTTGCACAAATGATCATGACTTGACATAATTTTATCATGACTGCATGATTTTACAATCTTATGACTCGTCGCCCACTCACACAACTTGAAAACATGTTAAAAGACAAATGCGACTGAGTGACAAATACTTAAAATAGAATGCCACTAATGAATTTTGACCCTTTAAGCACAGTAAGACATGGGATTTAAACCAGAAAGTGTGGGAAAATAGCCAATGCTAGAAATTTGAAAATTTTCTTGGTGCAGTGCTAACAATGTCTCTGACTAGGGAAAGTTAATTGCAAAATTGACATTAGAAGCCACATCTTTGGGAAAAAGACCACAAACTAAAACAAAACTGTACATACACACACAAAACCCACACTTAAAATAGGGAAATTTAATCTACTATGCATGGAAAAGAAGCTTTACAAGAAATAATGTTTCAGGAATTATCCATGCAATGGAAATTCCTATATCTCAGCATTAGGGTCTTCCAGGAAATAAGAATCTTAACCATGAAATTTCTGGACTACAAATGGGCCCATCCATAGTGATTCAAATTTACCATGTTTGCCTTTTTCTTCTTTTCTAGCATTCCATTACAGCACCATATCATTTATCTGAAATTTTCTTTCAGTTGCTCTTTTATCAAATAAGCATTTAGATTGCTGCTGGAGCTTCAGGTTTCTTTTGTGAGCTTTTGTTCTTATCTCTTCCAACTCTACCAATTGATCCATTCTTTCCATCATGGGTTCTTGATTTTCTGAATCTTCTTCCTGCAAAAATTTGTATAATGGTAACAGATTGTTCAAAGGCAACCTTGCCTGATTTCCATAAACCATTTCAAAAGGGGAAACCCCTATGGCTCTTTTTATTGAGACTTTGTTAGCCCATAGGGCTAACTTAGATTTTGAATGCCAGGAATTCTTATTTTTATCCAAAATTCTCTTAATTATTCTCATGATACTTTTATTACTGGACTCAGCCTGTCCATTTTCTTGGGGATGATATGGCGAGGAGTAAGATAAAATAATGCCATAATCTTCACAGAAACCCCTAAATTCCTCAGACCTAAAGCACATGGCATTGTCCATAATTATCTTAGTGGGCACACCAAATCTTGTTAGAATGTTATCCATTAAAAAGTCCATTACTATCTTGTTGGTTTCCCTCTTTGTTGGAATTACTTCTATCCATTTTGTGAAGTAGCTTGTAGCCACAATAATCCAACTGTGACCCCCACTAGATTTTCTATAAATTCACCGATAAAATCCAAACCCCATTGGGTAAAAGGTGCTTCAATGGTCATGGGATTTAAAAGTAAAGCTCTTGAAAATTTTATTTTAGCAAAAAGTCTTTAACATGGTTCACATTTTTGTAAAAACATTTGAGTGTCTCTGAAAAGACATGGCCAATAAAATCTAGCTTTGATTATTTTGTGAGCTATAGTTTTGGCAGAATAATGCCCACCACACACACCACTATGCATTTCATTTAAGACCCTTTTAGACTGTGATTTATCCAAACATAACAATAAAATCCCATCTCTATTCTTCCAAAATAAATCAGCTTGTATCAAGACATACCTCTGGGCCTGCAATCTCAGAGTCCTCTTTTGATTATCTGACATATGTTCTAGACATTTTGCATTCCTTAGGACAAACACAATATCAGTATACCAGGACTGCAATTCTATGCTAGTAAAATTCATGTTTACTATTTGTACCTCACTCATTTGGGCTAACTACATATTTGTATAAGTCATTAATTTGGCCAAACTCAAACCTCTTACCAAATTAGTAACCTAAATTCCCAAATTGAACTCTTGAATCTTGCTAATCCATCTACACCTCTTGCCATTAACTTCAGATTGAGATAATATATCTTTCACTATGGCATGTGACACATAAGCAATTATTTTTGCACAAACAAGATAAGGTCTAAAAACCTTGATAGCCTTGACCAATGCATATGCTTGTTTCTCCATTATCTCATAGTTAAGTTTTTCTGCCTGCAAAGACTTACTAAAAAATGCTATAGGGTGTTCAAAACCTTCATCATCTTTCTACAAAAGTATTACACCAATTGTATGAAATGAGGCAAAAGAAAACATGGAGAAAGGTTTTTCATAATTCAGAGATCTTAATACAGGAGCCTGTTGAATTGCCACTTTTATCTCATTAAAAGTTGATTGAGCATTTTTATCCCATTCAAACTTTGCATTTTTCTTCAGTAATTTAACAATGGGTTTTACTATTTCAGCAATGTTTGCAATAAATCTCCTCACAAAATTTATCTTTCCAAGGAAAGGATGGACTCCTTTAATATTCTTTGGTGGCAATACCTTGTTAATGGCTTCCACTCTTTCAGGATCAATTCTGACACCTTCCTTAGACACTATATGTGCCAATAATTTACCTTTAGTCACAACAAAGTGACATTTCTTTGGATTTAAAGAAATCCCATACTCCAAAGCTTTGGTAAAAATCTTTTCTAAATGTTTGCAATGATCATTAGCCTTCAGGGAATATGCAGTTAAATCATCTTGATATACTACCATAATAATATTTATAAATTCCTTGAAAGCCACATCCATGGCTCTTTGAAAAGTAGCCCCTGCATTCATCAGGCCAAATGGAATTCTTACATAAACATATGTACCCCATGGGGTAGTGAAAGTTGTCTTGAATTGTTCAGATTTTTGAACCAGCACTTGGTTATAACTAGAAAAACCATCCATCATAGATAAAAGATCACAACCAGTTACCCTTTGCAACATGGCATCCATATTGGGCAAATAATAGTTATCTTTCAATGAGGCCACGTTAAGATTCCTAAAATCAACACATAGCCTAATATCTCCATTTTTATTTCTAACAGGGACCAAATTAGACACTGAAGAAGAATGCCTAATTGGTTTTATGATTCCAACTTCTCTAAGTTTTGTCAATTCTTGTTGCATTTTGGTGGCCAATAAAGGGTTGATTGGCCTTTGTTTCTGTCTTAAAGGCTTAATATCATCTTTTAATGGAATTTCATGTTGAAATAAATCTTCCTTGTAAGCCTTAAGGTCTTTATAAGACCAAGAAAAAACATTCTTGAATCTCTTCAGCAAGCTAATTAAATTAGCCCTCACATGAGGAGCCAATTTCTTCCCAATGTACACAATCTTAGGACTACATTCTGATCCCATATTTATCTCCTCAAAATCATCCAACTTGGCAGGGGATTTGTGGCACATATGACTGTCATTATCAGTAAAAAATCCTTCTAATTGAGTCAGTCCCTTAGGGATTTTATTTAATTGCAATTACAGAATTTCATTACCAAAAATAGTTTCTTTCCCATCAATAATCTGTATCAAACTATTAAAATCAATAACCTGACCATCATAATTATCCACACATTGAATGAAGTTGACGATATCCTCATCAGTCTCAAAAACTTGCCAATTATATACATTATCAGGGATTGCAGGCCTAGTCTTAGTTTCCACAATAGATATCCCTGTTAATGTTAGATCATCATTTTTCAAAGCTATATTAGCCATAAAATCTGCCATGATATTCTTGGATCTTTCTATCCATTCAATGGAAAATGCATAAAAAAATTCAATACCATCCCATACCACATGCTTATATTGTTTCAACCTATCATTTTTGGCAGCATATCTTGCTCTAATTTGGGAAATAGCTAACTCTGAATCACCAAAAACTCTCAATAATTTGATGCCATGCTTCATTGCTATTTCTAATCCAAATAATAATGCCTCATACTCAGCTGTATTATTTGTACATTGAAATGATAGTAGGAATGAGTATTTGAAAGTAATACTTGATGGAGAGACAAATAAAACACTAGCCACTGACCCCTCTTTGGAGCATGCTCTGTCAAAATACATCTTCCAGAGCCCTTGCTACTGCAACTTCAATTCTTCTATGCTGGGATCTGTATTTTTTAATTGTGGCTGAATTTTTTCCACTTTGAAATTATTTATATCCACATCCACAAAGCAATTCAACATACTAGGTTGAACCTTTTCAACATAAAAAAGAGATCTAGGTTCCCTTAGCAATTTTTCTTCTTTTCCATTAATAGAAATAGTAGCAAAAGATAAATCCAATTGTACATGTCCTCCAATGGTTGCAGCACATTGTCTTGATAAGAGCATACCATAATGGGGTGGTGAATCTACAACCACAACATCTATCTTAAAAGTGACCTCAGGGTAAGAAGCAAGTTTTACCTCTAACCCTTGCAAAGTTCCTATTACAGGTACTTCCGTATTGTCCATGGCATACCATTTACCACAAGTAGTATCCACATCTAAACCCAATTGCTTCATGACAGTGTAAGTCATTACATTAGCCGCAGCTCTTGAATCCATCATACAATTCTTTAGCAACATATTGTTTGTGAGCAATGTAACATAAAAAGGATCAATCTGATCTGGCTATTGAATAACTATATTTCCCAAACAAATTGGGACCCTATCCTTTTCTTCATGCTCATCTTTTATTTCATCATTCAAAACAACATTGTCATGCACAACAGGTAAGTTAGAAAGTAACGAAAATGCTGCCTCCCAGTGTTCCTTAATTTTAAACATTTCAAGCAAAGGAACAGAGACTTTCATATGAGATAAATTTTGCTTCATATTAAAAGTTGGGAAACTTATGTTACTATCAGAAGACACTTTACCTTTACTTTCTTTCAACTGTCTTGTTTTTTGGTCATGAGTAGGAGTGACTTTGTTTTCTTTAACCAAGGTATCTTTCACTTCATCTTGTGTAATTTCTTCATTTATAACTTCTATAATAACAGGTGAATCAGGTTGTCTCCCATTTTGATCAACTTTTCTATTCCTGAGCTAGTATGAACTTCTTTCTTGTGTCACAACAACAATGGTTAAAAATCTTATCTCTTCTTCATTAGGCATCCCAAATTGAAAATGCTCTACCTTAGCACTTGTATTGTTCATTGTGATTGGAATCTCTTCTTTTGATTCTTCTTCTGAACTACCATTGTCATCTTCAATAGTAAGTGCACACATATTTACTGCAGGTTTCTTCTCACCTTGACTTTCTTGTGTTCCAATGTTTTCATGTTGATCCAGCAAACCCTGAGATACTGCACATTGATATGGGGAATGAGGCATATTGCAACCTATTCACCAAGGAGTATTTTCCACATTATAGGCACTATTATTTTTTAATGGATCGGGAATCTCTTTGTTCTTGAGATCATTATGTTCTTCTTACACAGGTTTGCCATCCTTCCACTAAGTCTTATAAGGGAAATCTTGAAGTCTATAAGGTTTATCTCATCTTTGGTATTGTGGCCTATTATTTTGAAATCCTTTTTCATTCTTGTGTACTTTGGCAGCAAGATCTTTCACCATAGTTACCAATGCATCCATTTTATCTTCTTCCTTGGGGCTCTTATTAGGCTGTGTTTTTTATTCTTTCTAGAGCATATTTTCATCCTGTTTACCAAGTTTTCCAGAATCCCTTCTATTGCTTTCTATGTTTAGAGCAACCTTATATGCTTCTCTCATGGTTTGAGGGTCTTTATCCCTTAGCAGATAAGTTGTTTTTCCATCCAAAGCATTACAATAGGTAGTAACACACACATTTTCATTCAGTCTTAATACCTGAAACAACTTATACATAGCCTTCTAAAATCTTACATTAAATTCAACAATGCCTTCATTAGTGAATTTTTTTAGGCTGTTGAATTCATTCAACATAAAACCAGAATTTATCTTGTCACCATATTTCTCTTTGAAACTTTTAACAAATTCATTTCTAGAATAGATACTATGATTAGGAAAACCCCGGTACCAATCTCTTGCATCCTCAGTGAAGGATTGTACAAATAATATCATTATGACATCCTCATCTCCAATCTCATAATCATTCATTGTATCCGAGAATACTTTCAGATGTTCTTCACCAGTTATGGCATTATTCCCACTAAAATTAGGAATCTTATCTCTGACCTCATTAGGAATAAGGTTTGGTTGGCTAGGGATACCATCAAAGAAGAGATATCTATATCTCTCTATATGACTAGGTCTTCTTTGAAAATTTTAACCCATATTTTGACCAACATTCTGGGTAATACTGCTAATGTTCTGACCAATGCCCATATTATGGAGGCCAATATTTCTATTAGGCCCACTTACTCCTGATTGTGATGTAGCCCCTTGAGCTGCACTATGTGTCTGGGTATTTGTATTGGCATTATTGGTATGAACATTACAATTATATATAGGGATGGCCTAATTAGTAGCATTATTTTTCATATTGGGATTAGTCATGGAACTCAAGAAGGCAATCCTTTTCTTCATCTCTGCAGCAGAAGCTTCTAAGTCAGCCTTTTCTAACTATTTGGTAATATCATCTTTTGCCTTTCTCACCCTTTCTAATTCCATATCAAGTGAAAATATGTCCTGAGATATACCCTCTTCAATTTTAGGTTGAGAAAAGTTAATGTTAGTGATCTTTTGTTTTCCTTTGTCAACCTTTGTTTTCCTAGCATTAGTTGTTGATACATTTTGTGTAACTATCTGAGGCTTGGGAGATTTTTGAATTTCATAGTTAATAACTTGTCTCATTATAGGACCTGCATCTTTGGTTTGACCCTTCTTAAGAAAATTTTCTCTTTCATGAAATTCTTTTGTCAGGATATCTATATCTCCAAAAAGCTCTTTATTCAAACCATGAAATCCTTCTTTTGCACCCTGAGCTGCCAACTTCAACTGAGCAACTTGCTTTTTAAGTTTTCCCTTTCAGTAATAGTATTTATAACCTTTTCTTCTCTAGCCTCATCATTCATTTTCTTGATGAGTAACAGTTCATCTAATTCCCTCTTCAAAAGGTCATTATCTCTGAGGACTCCCTCAATATCAGAACAAGAAGAATCATACACATTCACTTGATTTTCTCCCTTTTTCTCTTCAACCCTCTCATAGGGGATACCCTCAAAGTAGGAGGATGTTTCCCCCTTTTCTTGAAACACATTTTTTTTTTCTAGGGTTAAATATGTCCTCAAAATAACTAGTTGTGTCAGATTCAAGGTTTAAAGGTTTTATTAATCTCTTTCTTAGGAATAGTATCTAATGACTGGCTAGGGCCTACTGAACTAGGCTTCCAAGAAGTATTATTAGAGGATTCCCCTCTTCTAGAGTGATTTCTTCTAAATTTTTTAGAAATATCACTCTCTGATGTTACCTGAGAGTGATTCTTTGCATTTGCTTTTATGTTCCTCATTATATCCAAACTAAAATTTCACACACTTAATCTACTAATATTCCTCTTGGAAACACTATAACCAATAAATCGGAGTCGCCACCCAAAACTTTGGGAATAAAATAAAATTTACTTTGACAATGATTTTTGAGGATATAACTAAATAAAATGCAAATACACAACATGTGATTTCAAAAATTAGACTTCAAAGTATCTATATTATGGAATGTTTTTGTCAGACTAACCTTTCACGCATTCCTTGATAAAATTCCCCAGTAGAGTCACCATTTTCTGTTAGTTCCTTTTCTTGCTGATATGTAAATATTTCTCAGAGAGCTTGCTCTATTTATCCTAGACACTGACCAACAAAGATGTAGAACAACAGAAATAAGGTTTTGAAACCTCCTACACTTTGAGCTCCACTAACTCGGGTGGGATTACCCTTCAAACTTAGAATAATGAAATCACTGAATTATTCCAATTAACCGTGGATGAAATTATAGGGGTTGATCACTATAACTTTTAGTAAACCAGACCAGACCAAAAGTAAAGATTAATTTTAATAATGATAGTCTCTTGATTAAATGGAAATAGACCAGTGCTCAATACTAGGGCATCAAGTCATTTATGAAAAATCTTAACCAGTTTGATCATGAATAAAACTTAAAACAATTACAACATCTGACATAAACATTGATATACCCTGTATGTGTATCTCAATACATTTAACAAGTTAATTCATTAGATTCATTTTATACGCTGAATCTTATTGAAACATTTCTAAGGCATCTTAGTCTTTCCTTGAAAGAACCCTAGAAGTATTTCATAATCTGCCTGACAGACATATAAATTGAAGATTTCTTGAACATTCAATTTAAATAAAATTCAAAACACTAAAATGAAGACATAATGCTCATTATATTCTTCAGAAAATGTGAACTGGATTTTATTCAAAAATTAGAATTGCTTGCTATATTAAACAAATATTTCTCCAAAACCTAATATACTGGTCTCAAACCAGAGTTTACAATTGTATTTTTTGCATTCTCCAAAATGAAATGGATATCCCTTTTCCTGTAGTCTTGGAATCCTTTTATAATTAAGGATGTAACAAGCTACCGACATACTGGAAAAGATTTACAAAAATCTTTTGCAACAACCTTGCAATAGACAAGAAACAAAATTCTGTAACAGAACACAGGTGGCAGCTATTTGCAAAGTCTGGATAAGGTTTTTTTTTGTTGTTTACAATGTCCTCCTCATCCTTTCAGTTTTTCCTCCCACCTGTTTACCTCTTTGGTGGTGGGAAAATCAAAGGTCTTTTCTTCCTCCAGCTTTGCAACAGCTTCTACCCATCTGGAATCCATGGAAGTTCTGGCCTTAGAAACAAATTTGGCCATATCTCTCTCAATTTTGAAAAGGCTATCAATCAGTTCATTGCAATATTATGCATTTGTGTCATTTTCTAAGTGTTTCTTTATATCCTAGTTTCCTAGTATAGCGTCAAATCCAGCTACCCAATCTGATTGTGCTTTCAAAACACCTGTTTCATCATAAATTTTTGGGATCAATGATGGACATTGATCACCACATAGATGCAACTTGTTGTCTATTAAATCAGACTTTCCATTGAAAGAGGCAAAGGTATCATTCAACTTACTGGCCATCTCAATGGTATCTGTTACTTTATCTGGGAAATCATCACTGTACAGCATGGCCATTTTTAACTTATCCAAAATTCTTTCCTTCCCTAAACATAATTTGAAAGTAGGCTCTAAGAAAGCCATAGATTCTACAGCTTTCTTTGAGGCTTCCTGTAATGAGCCATATAGTGTATACACTATGTCAGTTTTTTGTTTTAAAACATCAATTCCATGCTGCAATATGAGCAATATGACATACATAGCATTTATGCCCTGTGTTGCCTCCACTTTTAAACATGTAGCCATTTCAGAAAAGTGGAAGATTTAGAAGTCCTAGTATGGTCATGTCATGTTGGTCTGGTCAATCTGATGTCTAGGCCTAAGCCTTCCCTAGGATAGGAGGTCTTTGCTGGGTTCTCCTTCCTTTGCCATCTTGTTTTAGCCGGGTGGGTCGCTATCAGAGTTTCATTCCTTTGGGTAAGTTGTAGATCCCAACCCGACAAAGATTTGTGCTCCAATCAATGTTCTTCCTCAGGCAGAGATCAAAAACTGGTGTAGATCGATTCTACAAGTCTCAACGATCCTAATGCAACAAACGGCGAGAAATTTGGTTGTGAGATGGCAGAGAACGAGCTCGGCGGGATTTTGGAAATCATCTTCTCCACCGCGGGTTTCTACCTGCGAAGTTGATTTTCTGCAAAGTATGAATGACAATGATTGCAGAAGTATATTATGAAAAGAAATGTCCTTGGATAGTGAAAATTGTTACTTAAAGCATAGAAATGGATCCAGGGAATAGTTAAAAGGAAATTTGGATTAAAAAAAGACTTTAAGCGGAGAATTGGAATTTAGCTTCTCCGTGGCAGAATTCTACCTGAGAAGGTAATTTTCCGCAAAGGCAGAAAGAAGAGAAGTTTTCACATGTTGCGGGTTTCACACCTCTCGGGTGATTTTCTGCAAAGTAGAACTTTGCACTGTGCGGATTTCGCACCTCTCATGCGATTTTCCGCAAGCTTAGTTATAATGAGGTGGACCCCACAACAGATTTTTGAAGCACTTTTTCCATTTTCCGAGTAAGAGATAAATGTTTAAATATTGGCTCAGAGATTAAAATAAAGCATTTGTGGAGAATTGAAAATTGCCTTCTCCATGGTAGAGTTCTCACTCATAAAGGGATTTCCCGCAAAGGAAAGAAATATAGTCTTGTGTTAAGCGGAATCCTCCCTCGTGGAGAGATTTTTCGTAAAGGCAAGAAGCGCACCTCATTCCTGATTTTCTGCAAGTCCATGGAAAATGGAAAAGTAAGTGAAATATATGAAAATGTTTCTGTTAGGGCAATGGGAATAGTGAAAATACTTCAAGGTATCCGTTAGGGCTCTGCATTGATGGTGTTAATGGGTTTATTCATAAATTCATTCATGTGGCGCGAATGTTGAAAATCAACAGTTGCTCTTAGAATTCTATAAAGACGAAGGTGCAAATAGTATCTAAATCTACTATTTTCTCTCTTGCTATTATTCTGCCTAATTCATTTGCATCCTTAGTGCCTTTAGTGTGAGCTCTATATCTTGTGTTTTCGAAAGCCCTTATTATTTAATAGCAAGATGGCCGCTAGGTTCTCCAATTTTGATGGATTGAACGGCATTAAAACCACTCTGCAGAATCTCACAGATACCTCTCTGCACTTTTATGATATACATGATCTCCAGAAGAGACTGAAAGCAGAGCCAATTCACCCCATAACAGAGAAGCTTAGGGAAAGTGGCTTGATGGAAGCGGTAGGGTTTCCAGTGGCCGTCCAAGCTCCAGAATTGATATATGAATGTATCAACCACTACAACCCAGACACCAGATAGATTATACTGCCAAATGACATAGTGCTTCTATCTATTGATCGTCAGACAGTGGTGAATTGCTTCTGGGTACCTGAGCGGGATGAATTCTCCAATTTAACAGTATCGCACGCAGTTTCTAAGTTTTCTGCGAAGAAGATGGTGTGGAGGAGAGAATTTATGCACTCATGGTTTCAAAAACTGCAAGGTGCTAAACGTAAGGTACCAAAGACTCTTTTTGGATCGGACCTTAAGCCCAAAATTATTGATATTCTGGTACTCATTCACAGAATGAGAGGTGAAGTCGAAGCCCTAAATTTCATTGAGCATTACTTCTTCATAGTACAAGTAATATGCTCAGGTACACAATATGTTGATTGGGCTCAGGAGGTAAGTGAAATTCTATCCAATGCCCTCCATGCCGCAAAGTTCTACAAAACATTTTATATGTCTTCTTTCCTCATCTATATGTTGGCATCACTGCAAATATGGCCGGGTCTCCTGAGATTGGAAGATTTCCCAGATAATGTTAAATGCTATGAATTTTACCCCTGTTTGAAATTACATAACAACTATGGGGATTATGTCCAAGTGAATGATGCTTTCACTATGAGAATTTGTAGGGAATTGCAGGGATTCCTTGAACGGAGATTCAGCCCAGAAGCGATGGAAGCCATTAGCCAGTTTTGGAATTTCTTCATTCATTTCTCATCGTTTTCTTATTTGCATCTTGCAGCCTTTGATGGTTTCCCCTTGAAGCTGCCAAGATATCCAAGTGATATGATTGTGCTGATTAAAATGGTGAGACAAGTAGTGCACGTGAACCTGTTGAGTGCAAGCTTGAGAAAGAAAGGGTATGAATTCACTATGAAGGTCGGGGATTTCAGTTGTGAATCCCGTTCAGATGCTAAGAACATGCTGAAAACATTCGAAACCAGATATCATATGGGGTGATCAGGCCTATGTTTGACCCCAAAGGCTATGCAAGAGATGTATTGCAGATTGGAAGCACAATTAGACACATCACTGACTTTGAAGACTATTTTTCTGTCTGCAAAGATAAATTTGAAAGCCGTGACTGTGCTTTCGCCAGGTTTACAGTTGAACAGGTGAAGACATATGGTATTAACCTGGATATTGAAGGAATTGAAGATGATGGCCAGAATATGTATAGCAACACTTATCTGACCAAAATTAGAAACACCTCCATCATTTCTGAGCCTAGTGGAGAAGTCGCAGAGGACTTAGAGACAATGAACGCTAAAATCATCAAGAGGATGAGCAAATGGGTTGAATGGATAGCTAAAAAGAAATGAACAAAAAATACATCTACTCAAGCATCTCCATCAGTAGCTGCTTCATCCTCCACTCAGGGGACCACTACAAGTGTGATGCCAGCAATTTCTCAAGGACCCGCTCAGCCTGCAGGAGGAGGTGACCAACCGCCAGACAAGAGCATTCCATTGGAAAAGACCTGTCAAGACGGCTCCCGACCAGTGATTGGGGCCCGAACGGAGGAGAAGAAAGTAGAAGAACCGAAATATAGTACAGCTACTCCTAGCACCACTCTGATCTCATCTTCTCAAGTTACTGCAGTGCCTTTGCCTCATCCTAGTCCTAGCACTCCTGTGAGTGTAACATTGTTACCCATGGATAGTTCTCCAGTGCAAGTTGTGGATTTGGGAGATTGAGAGAGTAGTAGTAGTGAGTCTTCAAAATCAGACCGAACAGCTAAGAAGACCACCGGGACAAGCCAAGCCTCTCTGAAGCTGGTCCCTCAAGTCCCAAAAAATCCTTTTGCCACACCTACAGTAGCAGCCATCCCAGTTAAAAGGAAGATGTTCAGCATCGATTCACTGGGGGCTGCATCTCAAGTAATAAGTACTAAGTCATGGCTGAAAGACACCCTGGAGAGAAAGAAATGAAGGAGAGAAGAGAGTACTCCAGGAAAGGATGCTACTCCCCTTGCGGTACAGTCCAGATCAGCACTAGCCCAAGCCAAGAAGCAGAAGTCACTATCAATATTAGGCCACGATCCAGCCACAGGTCATTTGACCATGGAGATAACTAAGCCCAACAAAGAGGGCAGATTGGAGGATATGGCTATTGATGATTTTACACTACATTCAATAGACCTCGGTGAAGCAAGGCATGTTACCAAGGTTGGTCTGTGGAAGTCAACCAACGAAGTCATCGAAGAACAGTTAGAGAGCCTGAAGTCTTCCAAAGTAAGGATGAAGGCAGAGATTGAAGAATTGAATCAATTCATCCGACAATTGGTGTCTCCTCTAGCAACCATCTCTGGAGTGATGGTGATAAAGAACCCCACGGCTGCCGAAGTACAAACTCTTATTTCTCAACTCCAGGAAGACAAGCATTTCAGCCAGATAGGTAAATAATGGATTGAAAAGGTCGGAGAAGATGGGATTACTATTGTAGAATAGATTGGGAGCAGTATCCTAAGGTTGGAGAAAGAAATAGAAAACATTCTGACAAACAGTAATGTTCTGGCAGGAGAAACAGAAAAGAGTGATGAATGCGGTGCACTCTTGAAAATGATCCTACAAATGAAAGGGAAAGAAGCCATAGAGGCAAAAATTATATCAACAGGAAGTGAGCCTATAGTTGAATGGCTTAAAAGTATGGTTTTTAGGTCCGAAATGATATTATCTGCAGAAAAAGGACTTAGTGAAATAGGGAACAAAATAAGTGAGATCCAGAATAGGGGATTCAAGTTAATAAAAGAACTCCATACAGACTCCCAAACTAGCGGCCAGTAGAAGGTGTTAATTGATGTCAAAGTAATGAAAGATAATTTCTCTAAGTACTTAGACAGTTTGATTGATGCGTCTGCAAGTAGTACGAACAGAGCTACAGAATTACAAAAGCTGAGTGGGCACATACACGTGGCCATGGAAGAGCTGCCAAAGCAGTTAAACATGACAAAGAAGGTGGCTAGAGATCATTCCCAGTGGCTCTTAAGATATACCAATGTCTACGTGTCCAGACATGAAGAGCTAGTTCCAATAGTGGTTGCTGCCAAAGCTTATCAGACAAAGATCGAAAAAGAAAAAGAGGCCAAATGATTTAGATTCCCCTTTTCTTTTCCGTTTCTTTCCCCTTGTAATTAGCTAGCGACAAAAGTGGTTTTCTTGCCATCTGTATTTTAGAGGGAGATGAACCGATTAAGCTTCCTTTGTAACGGTCATCCCTTGGCTCTATATGTATGAAGTTGAAAGATTAATGAGAGGTCGGAAAATTTTTGGTGTGGAATGCTTGATGTTGCAGAGACAATTGAATAGTGTTTTATGTCAATAATTTTATGTTCCAATTAGTTAGAAGTTGTTAAATATATGATTCTTTCTCTTAATATGAATTACAGTAGGAAGGAAAGGATGTTTCATTCCTTTGTTGTGAGGATGTGAATAAACCCCAGTAGGATGTGCTGTGGGATATTCAGGGAAGGATTCATTAGAAGTTTTTCATCATTTCATTCTTTGTTAGCAGTAGCTGTAGATTAGTTGAGGCTGAATGTATGAATTCATAGGATTTGTGAGTTCTACAACTTAGTTCATAGATTAGAAAGCTCTCCTTGCCTGGATTAAGTTTTTTTTAGGCTTAATTTGGTTTGCCTCTTCTGCTCTCGGGTTAAGAGCATACCCCATGTTAGTTTAGGATCAAGACATAATTCATTGAAGATCATTCATACAAGGAGCTGTACCTACCAATTCAGAGAAAGGCCAGTAGTCTTGAAGGGCTTTTCAACTGTTGTAACCATATATTGTTCATAATTTGGGCATTAGAGAGTCATATTCCTAAGAAGCAAGAAAGGACAAATCTGTTTACCAACAGATTTTTGGCAACTCTGCTGGGGAATCAAACAGTCGCTAGACCAGTACATCATATCATGGGGAAAAATGGTACTCCCTCATGAGAATATCTTTCCAGTGCTCCAACCAAACCTTGGTTTTCAAGATGACCAAGAAGAC
>MU223269.1:2531769-2573104 GCA_018584345.1 Thuja plicata
CTTTCCAGTGCTCCAACCAAACCTTGGTTTTCAAGATGACCAAGAAGACATAAGCTCGTCTCTCAATACATTTGTTTGGAGATATAGGAGGAATGCTGAGCATTACCAAAACGCGAGCCAGGTATTAAAGGAAGAAGAAAGAAGGGCGGAAGCTTTAGAAAGAGCTTTTCAAAGGAGGAATATCTAGAGAGCAGAAAGACAAGCATGAAGAGAAGCCCAGTAGTAAACTCTTCTCAACACCCTGGAACGCACAACGTTCCTCAGGAGTACTAGAAAATAGGGTGGGCGTGATGCTACGTTTGACAAGCTAGAAGAGCTTGGTTTTTCCATCCTAGAAGTTCCTAAAAGAAGAGGAGAAAAGAAGAGTCAGAGCAGACTGGCCTCTCCTGTTAGGAATCAAATTAATTCACAAAGCACTTGCCAGGTATTGACTCTTCAAAGTATCAATACTCCTCCAGTTGTTAACTTTCCACCATATAGTGCAAAGGCTATCATGTCTGTTCCATGGGCTGCAACAGTTGGACCCTTAGCATTAGTGGCTTATCATCCGCTTCCTGCTGGGTCAAGGAAGAGCTTTCCTAAGTTTTTGGGTGATGGAACGGTCACTCCCAATGAGCATATCAAAGCATTCTTTGCAGCTACTCACATTTTAGGAGTGGCTCATGAAGACATTGCGGTAAGATTGTTTGTTGAGACCCTGACAGAGAGTGCCACAGATTGGTTCTATCATCTGGATGATGGCTCTATCACTAACTGGAATACAATGAGAACAACGTTCAAAGCCCAGTTTAAAACTGCAGAAGATGAGCATGCCCTATTAACACAACTGGCGTCCATCAAGAAGCAACCTCACATGAGTATGAGGGATTTTGTAGCCAGTTTCAACAAAATTACCAGTAGAATTCCTGCTGCTGCTAGGCCTACTGCTGGTAATCTCAAGACATTCTTCATAAGCGCGATGCCTCCAGATGTTAATTATGATTTAAGACGGGCACGTCCTGCAGATCTAGCAGATGCACAAAGAAGAGCCATCAAGTGTGAAGATGACTTGATCGCCATGGGAAAGTGGAAAAGAGAGATTCAAACCAAAGGAAGCTCCAGCAACACTTCATCATCGGACGAGATGCTTCAGAAGTTGTCTAATGAATTGGTCACGATGAAAAAGCAGTTACCTAGTTCCAGCAACTCTTATCAGCAGAATTTTCAGAATGTGCCGGGAAGAGGTACAGATAATAAGTTTCTGCAGCTTACAAGCCCTCAGCCTAGGCTGCAAATCGAGGTAGCACCCAAGAGAGGGAACATGTGCATGTTTCATTTGACTACAGATCACGACGGTGAGAACTTCCTAGAAACCATCTGTATGATGCAGTTGTTAGCCACTAATGAGCTAAATGTAGCAGCTCCTTGTGCAGATTTAGATACATACTCTAATGGCGACTCTGGAAATTTATATGTGGAGTATAAATCTAACTCTAAAACCACGAGTGAATTCTATGCTACCATCGATGGGACTTCATATCAAGTACTCAGCCGAGGACAGAAGTTGAAGAACCAGTCTTTGAGCCAACCTCCCAAAGGTGACTCTGTTACTTCCACGAGCACTGCTCATGCTGATCAAGGAGCCTCAAGTTCTCAGACGGGTAAGGATAAATCACCTTTTGATTTTATCTAGTTTTGTGAAGAAGCAAAAATTCAGATTTCCCCTATAGATTATTTAGCTTCACATCCTTCTGAATTAAAAAGACTAGTGGAGAGATGTAAGGGAAATGTCTCAAGTTTGAACAACAATGTGACTTTAGAAGAGGAGGATGAAACATTAATAGCTAATTTGTTTCATCAAGAAGAAGGTACTGTGTTAGCAACTTCTCCGGGGTAGAAGCCTGACCCCTTCTATGTTTCATTATACATTAACGGGTGTAAGCTAAGTAACTGCATAATAGACTCTGGAGCATCAGACAATGTCATGCCCTATTTAGTGGCCAAAGCCTTACGTCTTAGCCTCACAAAGGTGTATGGGAAACGTTACTCAATGGATGCTAAATAGGTCCCCTTGCTAGGACAAATTAAAGATGCCCAAGTTGGTTTGGCCTCTCACCCTGAAAAGAAGCTCTTATTGACTATCCTAGTGGCAGACATCCCAGCAAGTTATGGCCTCCTCCTAAGTAGAAGTTTCTATAGAGACTTAGGAGGAGAGATAAAGTTGGATTGGTCTCAGGCTACGATACCGATTGGAAACAAGAAAGTTAAGTTGGAGCCTGAGGAAAAAGCTAAATTCACCATCCTGAAATCTGATGATCCCAAAGCCTAGATACTCTACCAAGAGCTGGAATTCAGCAATTACATGTTGTTCACTGAAGACTCCCTGAATGAAGAGAGAAGTGAAAGTCCAGATGAGAAAGCTTCATGTGAAGAAAGCAACCTGAATGGTGTATGGACTCTGGAATTTTATGGAAGTTGATCTTCATCAGGATCTGGTGCGGGCGTCATGTTAATTCCTCCTCAAGGTGAGCCTGAGCCTATGGCCTTTAAATTGGAATTTGAGAATACCAATAACACTACAGAATACGAAGCTCTGTTACTTGGAATTGTAGCAACAAAAGAGAAAGGGATAAAATTACTGAAAGCTACAGGCGATGCAGAGCTCATTGTGAAACAGGTTAGAAAACAATACTCTGTCAAGAATCACAGATTGAAGAATTACAGAAATAGGGTCTAGGACAAAATAGAAAGTCTGGATGCTTCTCCATTGAAGCGGTACCCAGAGAGTTAAATTCCAAGGCTGATTCCCTAGCAGTTTCAACTCCTTTATTGTTGCCTCATCCAGAGTTCAAAGACAAAAAGTATCAAATTGAAGTTATCTATAGAGCTTTTGTTCCTAACAATACAGACTCTTGGAAAGTCTTTGAGGATGACAAGAGCTTGCAGTTGTTCTTGGAGAGCGACAAGACTACCTCTAAGCACCAAACGAACCAAGAAGATGAAGAAGATTCTAGCCACGAATCTCAAGAAAAGCATGATGAAGCAATTCAGCTACAAGGTAATACCATCCCGCCTTATTTTGTGTCTTTGGAAAAGATGTTTAATAAACACGATGCTTATATAAAGCAAAAGAGGATGAAAAAGGGACCCACTATTGGTGAATATGAAGGGGTGAACATTGGTGATCCGGATGACCCCAAGATGATCAACATTGGAAAATGTTGTTCATCTGAAGAGATGGAAGCCACCAAGCAACTCTTTCTAGAGTACAAGGACATCTTCGCCTGGAACTACGAAGACTTGAAAAGTTATAGAGGCAGAGAAGTGAAACATCAGATTCCTCTGAAGCCAGATGCCATCCCTTTCCGCCAGAAGCAGAGGAATTATAATCCAAAGATAGCAGACGCCATATTCTGAGAGGTGGATACAATGTTGAAGGCTCGGATTATCTACCCAATTCATCACTCTACTTGGGTAGCCAATATAGTGCCTATTCGGAAAAAGAATGGAGAAATCAGGATTTGAGTTGATTTTCAAAACTTGAATCAGGCGTCCCTTAAAGATAATTTTGCCCTTCCCAATATGGATCATTTACTGCAAACGGTGGCTGGATCTGAGATGATGTCCATGCTCGATGGATTCTCGGGCTATAACTAGATTGAAGTGGAGGAGAAAGATCAACACAAGTCAGCATTCACAACCCCCTAGGGTACGTTCGCATACCACAAGATGCCTTTTGGTCTGATTAATGCCGGTGCTACTTTTCAAAGATGCATGAGCAAAACGTTTGCTGATCTGATGAATCAGATCATAGGAATATATATGGATGATCTCACCATGTTTTCAAAGAAAAGAAAAGACCACATAGAAGACTTGAGGAAGGTCTTGCAGAGATGTCGGGAGCATGGAATCTCCCTTAACCTAAAGAAATTTGTGTTCTATGTAACAGAGGGAAAGCTCCTCGGTCACATAGTCTCCCAAGAAGGAATCAAGATCGACCCAGAGCGAGTCGAGGCTATTCAAAGGTTGAGTTTGCCAGTGAATAGAATAGGAGTGAAGTCATTTTTTGGGCAAGTCAACTTTCTCAGGAGATTCATGCTAGATTTTGTAGAGATAACCCAATGCATTGTAGATATGATTAAGGGAAATGCAAACTTTAAATGGAGCGAACCAGGGAAGCAAGCTTTCCAGAACATCAAATATGCTATTGCTAATGCTCCGGTGTTGAGTCACCCACATTATGGGTGAGATTTCATCATCTACTATTATTCTTTTGAACACACTCTGTCAGCTATACTTATGCAGAATAATGATGAAGGAATTCAGGATCCTATAGCTTTCATGAGTGTTCCTTTAAAGAATCATGAATTAAGATACTCTTAGATCGAGAAACATGCTTTTGCGGTAGTTAAAGCATTGAAAAAATTCCAATTCTACATCTTGCGTTCACATTCTATGGTGTACGTCCCAGACATAGCAGTGAAAAGCGTGTTGACACAGCAAGCAGTGGGTTGCAATGCTCGAGGAGCTTGGATAGCAAAGACACAGGAATATGACATTGAAATTAAGCCCACTAAACTGGTAAGAGAAAATGCTTTATGCAGAGCAATCGTGGAAAACAAGATCGCGGAAGAGACAAAGGAATCTGAAGAAAAATAGTTGGTCTTGGCAGTAGGACTCCAAGATACATGGTTCAAAGATATTGTTTATTTCCTCACATACAGAGAATGCCCAGACGGCCTGACGACGAGACAAAAGAGAGAGTTGAAATTAAAAGCTGCTAAATTCGTAATTTGGGATGATAGATTATTTAAGAAGGTGATTGATGGTACTTTCCTCAGGTGTGTAGATAAACAACAACAAGAGAAGCTGCTGAAGACTTTTCATGATGAATCCTGCGGAGGACATTTCTCATCCTCAGTTACAGCTTTCAAAATTTTAAGACAATATTACTACTGGCCTGGAATGTTCAAGGATGCCTATTTCTGGGTAGCTAAGTGCGAGAAATGCAAGATGTTTTTAGGGTGTCCTCAATTAGCAGCTCTCCCATTGAAGCCTGTGGTCATAGAAGAGCCTTTCCAACAATGGGGTCTTGATTTCATCAGCCCAATTAATCCAGATTCTAGCGCTAGTCACTAGTACATAATCACTACCACTGATTATTTCACCAAGTGGGTGGAAGCTAAGGCAACAAAGAAAACAACCTCATAAGTGGTATGTGAATTTGTTAAAGAGAATATACTAGTCAGGTTTGGCGTCCTAAATAAGCTAGCGATGGACAATGCAGCTTATTTCTCTTTAGTTGAGATTACTAGCTTTTGCTTTGAATATGGAATCACTGTTAGCCATTCTTCAGACTACTTCCCATAGGGAAATGGCCAGGCTAAATCTAGCAATAAGAATTTGGTGAATATTATTAAGAAGCTGGTGGAGGATAATCAAAGAAATTGGCATAAGAAGCTGCATGAAGCGCTGTGGGCAGACAGAGTAATGCCAAAGAGGGCAATTGGTGTATCACCTTTTGAACTTGTTTATGGCACTGAAGCGAGTCTCCCATTACCTCTAGAATTGGCTACCAACAAGCTCAAAAAGGTGATTGAAGATGGTACATTCAAAGATGGATTAGAAAAGAGGATCTTGTATCTGACCAAGCTGGAAGAGGAAAGATCAAAGATAGTAGATCATATCACTCAGCATCAACTGCGAGTGAAGAAGCTATTTTACAAAAAGGCTAGACCACGGAAATTCATGGTGGGTGATAGTGTATTGTTGTGGGATAAGCGGAGTGCTCCCAAAGGGATGCATAAGAAGTTTGATTCTCTGTGGAAAGGCCCATTCATAATCCACCAGGCATTTGATAACAATTCTTTCAAACTGGTGTATCAAGATGGTGAAGTATTACCACTGACCTTCAATGGTCAAGATTTGAAGCTTTATCAAGTTGCGGATTGAAAACAGGTAACCCCTGTAATGTACTATAGTTTCATTCTGTTGCTTTGTGTTCCTTAGGTTAGTTTCCTTTCCCTTTCTTTTGTTTCTTTCCTATTTTGCTTGCTTTTTTTGGTGTTCTTGCGTTGCCTCCTTTTGTTCTTCTTTGTGAAACCAGAGATACCGAGTCCCTCGCTTGGGTATAATATACCCAAGTCCGCAGTCAGAGCCAGTTGTTGCCTCCACTTTTAAACATGTAGCCATTTTAGAAAAGTGGAAGATTTAGAAGTCCTAGTATGGTCATGTCATGTTGGTCTGGTCAGTATAATGTCTAGGTCTAAGTCTTCCCTAGGATAGGAGGTCTTTGTTGGGTTCCCCTTCCTTTGCCATCTTGTTTTAGCTGGGTGGGTTTCTATCAGAGTTTCATTCCTTTGGGTAAATTGTAGATCCCAACCCGGCAAAGATTTGTGCTCCAATCAATGTTCTTCCTTAGGCAGAGATCGAAAACTAGTGTAGATCGATTCTATAGGTTTCAATGATCCTAATGCAACAAATAGCAAGAAATTTGGTTGAGAGATGGCAGAGAACGAGCTCAGTAGGATTTTGGAAATCATCTTTTCCACCGCGGGTTTCTACCTGCGAAGTTGATTTTCTACGAAGTATGAATGACAATGATTGCAGAAGTATATTATGAAAAGAAATGGCCTTGGACAGTGAAAATTGTTACTTAAAGCATAGAAATGGATCCAGGGAATAGTTAAAAGGAAATTTGGATTAAATAAAGACTTTAAGCAGAGAATTGGAATTCAACTTCTCCGTGGCGGAATTCTACCTGAGAAGGTAATTTTCCGCAAAGGCAAAAAGAAGAGAAGTTTTCACGTGTTGCGGGTTTCACACCTCTCAGGTGATTTTCCGCAAAGTAGAACTTTGCACTGTGTAGATTTTGCACCTCTCATGTGATTTTCCGCAAGCTTAGTTATAATGAGGTGGACCCCACAACAGATTTCTGAAGCACTTTTTCCATTTTCTGAGTAAGAGATAAATGTTTAAATATTGGCTCGGAGATTAAAATAAAGCATTTGCAGAGAATTGAAAATTGCCTTCTCCATGGCGGAGTTCTCACTCATAAAGGGATTTCCCACAAAGGAAAGAAATGTAGTCTTGTGTTAAGCAGAATCCTTTTAAGCGGAATCCTCCCTCGTGGAGAGATTTTCCGCAAAGGCAAGAAGCGCACCCCATTCTTGATTTTCCGCAAGTCCATGGAAAATGGAAAAGTAAGTGAAATAAATGAAAATGTTTCCATTAGAGAAACAGGAATAGTGAAAAGACTTCAAGGTATCTGTTAGGGCTCTACATTGATGGTGTTAATGGGTTTATTCATAAATTTGTTCGTGTGGTGTGAATGCTGAAAATCAACAGTTGCTCTTAGAATTCTATAAAGACGAAGGTGAAAACAATATCTAAATCTACTATTTTCTCTCTTTCTTTTATTTTGCCTAATTCATTTGCATCCTTAGCGCCTTTACTGTGAGCTCTATATCTTGTGTTTTTGAAAGCCCTTATTATTGCATAGCAAGATGGCTGCTAGGTTCTCCAGTTTTGATGGATTGAACGACATTAAAACCACTTTGCAGAATCTCACAGATACTTCTCTATGCTTTTATGATATACATGATCTCCAGAAGAGACTGAAAGCAGAGCCAATTCACCCCATAACAGAGAAGCTTAGGGAAAGTGGCTTGATTGAAGCGACAGGGTTTCTAGTGGCCGTCTAAGCTCCAGAATTGATATATGAATGTATCAACCACTACAACCCAAACACTAGACAGATTATACTGCCAAATGACACAGTGCTTATATCTATTGATCGTCAGATAGTGGTGAATTGCTTCTGGGTACCTGAGCGGGATGAATTCTCCAATTTAACAGTATCGCATGCGGTTTCTGAGTTTTCTGTGAAGAAGATGGTGTGGAGGAGAGAATTTATGCACTCATGGTTTCAGAAATGGTGAGGCACTAAAGGTAAGGTGCCAAAGGCTCTTTTTGGATCAGAGATTAAGCCCAAAATTATTGATATTCTGGTACTCATTCACAGAATGAGAGGTGAAGTCGAAGCCCTAAATTTCATTAAGCATTACTTCTTCATAGTACAAGTAATATGCTCAGGTACACAATATGTTGATTGGGCTCAGGAGGTAAGTGAAATTCTGTCCAATGCCCTCCATGCCGCAAAGTTCTACAATACATTTTATATGTCTTCTTTCCTCATCTATATGTTGGCATCACTGCAAATATGGCCGGGTCTCCCGAGATTGGAAGATTTCCCAGATAATGTTAAATGCTATGAATTTTGCCCCTGTTTGCAATTACATAACAACTATGGGGATTATGTCCGAGTGAATGATGCTTTCACTATGAGAATTTGTAGGGAATTGTAGGGATGCCCTGTACGGAGATTCATCCCAAAAGTGATGGAAGCCATTAGCCAGTTTGGGAATTTCTTCATTCATTTCTCATCGTTTTCTTATTTACGTCTTGCAACCTTTGATGGTTTCCCCTTGAAGCTGCTAAGATATCTAAGTGATATGATTGTACTGATTGAAATGGTGAGACAAGTAGTGCATGTGAACCTATTGAGTGCAAGCTTGAGAAAGAAAGGGTATGAATTCCCTATGAAGGTCAGGGATTTCAGTTGTGAATCCCGTTCAGATGCCAAGAACATGCTGAAAACATTCGAAACCAGATATCACTTGGAATCATATGGGGTGATCAGGCCTATGTTTGACCCCAAAGGCTATGCAAGAGATGTATGTAGATTGGAAGCACAATCAGACACATCACTAACTTTCAAGACTATTTTGCTGACTGCAAAGATGAATTTGAAAGCCGTGACCGTGCTTTCGCCAGGTTTACAGTTGAACAGGTGAAGACATATGGTATTAACCTGGATATTGAAGGAATTGAAGATGATGGCCAGAATATGTATAGCAACACTTATCTGACCAAAATTAGAAACACCTCCATCAGTTCTAATCCTAGTGGAGAAGTCATAGAGGACTTAGAGACAATGAAGGCTAAAATCATCAAGAGGACGGGAAAATGGGTTGAATGGACAGCTAAAAAGAGACAAATGAAAAATACATCAACTCAAGCATCTCCATCAGTAGCTGCTTCATCCTCCACTCAGGGGACCACTACAAGTGTGATGCTAGCAATTTCTCAAGGACCTGCTCAGCCTGCAGGAGGAGGTGACCAACCGCCATACAAGAGCATTCCATTGGATAAGACCTGTCAAGACGGCTCCCGACCAGTGATTGGGGCACGAACGAAGGAGAAGAAAGTAGAAGAACCAAAAGATAGTGCAGCTACTCCTAGATCCACTCCGATCTCATCTTCTCAAGTTACTCCAGTGCCTTTGCCTCATCCTAGTCCTAGCACTCCTGTGAGTGTAACATTGTTACCCATGGATAGTTCTCAAGTGCAAGTTGTGGATTTGGGAGATGGAGAGAGTAGTAGTAGTGAGTCTTCAAAATCAGATGGAACAACTAAGCAGACCGCCGGGACAAGCCAAGCCCCTCCGAAGCTGGTCCGTCAAGTCCCAAAAAATCCTTTTGCCACACCTACAGTAGTAACCATCCCAGTTAAAAGGAAGATGTTCAACATCAATTCACTAGGGGTTGTATCTCAAGTAATAAGTACTAATTCATGGCTGGAAGACACCCTGGAGAGAAAGAAATGAAGGAGAGAAGAGAGTACTCCAGCAAAGGATGCTACTCCCCTTGCGGTACAGTCTGGATCAGCACTGGCCCAAGCCAAGAAGCAGAAGTCACTGTCAATATTAGGCCACAATCCAGCCACAGGTCATTTGACCATGGAGATAGCTAAGCCCAACAAAGAGGGCAGATTGGAGGATATGGCTATTGATGATTTTACACTACATTCAATAGACTTCGGTGAAGCAAGGCATGATACCAAGGTTGGTCTGTGGAAGTCAACGAATGAAGTCATTGAAGAACAGTTAGAGAGCCTGAAGTCTTCCAAAGTAAGGATGAAGGCAGAGATTGAAGAATTGAATCAATTCATCTAACAATTGGTGTCTCCTCTAGCAACCATCTATGGAGTGATGGTGATAAAGAACCCCACGGCCGCCGAAGTACAAACTCTTATTGCTCAACTCCAGGAAGACAGGAATTTTAGCTAGATAGGTAAAGAATGGATTGAAAAGGTCAGAGAAGATGGGATTACTATTGTAGAATAGATTGGGAGCAGTATCCTAAGGTTGGAGAAATAAATAGAAAACATTCTGACAAACAGTAATGTTCTGGCAGGAGAAAGAGCGAAGAGTGACAAATGCGGTGCACTCTTGAAAATTATCCTACAAATGAAAGGGAAAGAAGCCATAGAGGCAAAAATTCTATCAATAGGAAGTGAGCCTATAGCTGAATGGCTTAAAAGTATGGTTTTTAGGTCTGAAATGATATTATCTGCAGAAAAAGGACTTAGTGAAACAGGGAACAAAATAAGTGAGATCCAGAACAGGGGATTCGAGTTAATAAAAGAACTCCATACAGACTCCCAAACTAGCGGCCAGCAGAAGGTGTTAATTGATGTCAAAGTAATGAAAGAGAATTTCTCTAAGTACTTAGACATTTTGATTGATGCATCTGCAAGTGGTACGAACAGAGCTACAGAATTGCAAAAGCTGAGCGGGCACATACGCGTGGCCATGGAAGAGCTGCCAAAGCAGTTAAACATGACAAAAAAGGTGGCTAGATATCATTCCCAGTGGCTCTTAAGATATACCAAGGTCTATGTGCCCAGACATGAAGAGCTAGTTCCAATAGTGGTTGCTGCCAAAGCTTATCGGACAAAGATCGAAAAAGAAAAAGAGGCCAAATGATTTAGATTCCCCTTTTCTTTTCTGTTTCTTTCCCCTTGTAGTTAGCTAGTGACAGAAGTGGTTTTCTTTCCATCTGTCTTTTAGAGGGAGATGAACTGATTAAACTTCCTTTGTAACGGTCATCCCCTGGCTCTATATGTATGAAGTTGAAAGATTAATGAAAGGTCGGAAATTTTTTTTTGTGGAATGCTTGATGTTGCAGAGACAATTGAATAGTGTTTTATGTCAATGATTTTCTATTCCAATTAGTTAGAAGTTGTTAAATATATGATTCTTTCTCTTAATCTAAATTACAATAGGAAGGAAAGGATGTTTCATTCCTTTTATGTGAGGATGTGAATAAACCTCAGTAGGATGTGCTGTGGGATATTCATGGCTGAGCGAGCTTTTATATCAAAATCTTAAAATTCTCCTATCGCACACGCGTTGACCCCTTTTTGCCTTTTTCAAATCTGTGAGTGATTAAGCGACAGTTTCATTTTTCTCCCATGGTGCACTCACGAGCTTGAAAACTTAACCATATCACTGAATATGAGTGTGCAACTATCAACTTTCTTTCTTCAATCACATACTCACTAACCCCTTCCCTTTTTTCTTTATTTATGGGCGAATGAGTGATATCCCTCTTCTTTTCCTTATCGCACAATCACGAGCTCATTTTTCAAACTTTCACAGCATCAGTGAGTGAGAGAGGTGATAAATGATCTCATAATCACCCACTCGCACACCTTTTAAAACTTTGAAAAAAACCTCTACGACTGAGCGGTGAGCCTTCAACTTAATAACTTCTCCATGCACTTATCGCTTACTCGCACTGCAAAATACAAATGAGTTAGAACCTAAGTGACTGAGTGACCTTTACAACCTAACTCTGTTGCATAGTCACCAACTTGAAAGACAAACATGGAAACATGACGCAGGTATGAAACTACTTCATTTTAAACAAGGCTCACTCATTTGCAGAGCACAAAGTGAACAACATAACTTTAAAGCGACTGTGCGATACACAATATTTTGAGTCATTGCGGACTCGCTGGATCTATTTTTGAAAAAGTTAATTCTTCACGAGTGAGAAATAAACAGAGTCATTTCTAACCCACTCAGTCCTGAACTTACAACCCGACTTTCACAAAATATCGCTATTGCGCAATTTACAATCTTTAACACCCAAACCACTCACTTGCACTTATGATCATGACTTGACATAATTTTATCACGAGTGTGCAATTTTACAATTTGATGACTCGTCGCTCACTTGTACAACTTGAAAACATGTTAATAGACCAATTTAATTGAGTGAAAAATACTTAAAATAGAACACCACTAATGAATTTTGACCCTTTAAGCACAGTAAGACATGGGATTTAAACCAGAAAGCGCAGGAAAATAGCCAATGCTAGACATTTTAAAATTTTCTTGGTGTATTGCTAAAAATGGCTCCAACCAGGGAAATTTAATTGCAAAATTCACATTAGAAGCCATATCTCTGGGAAAAAGACCACAAACCCAAACAAAACTGTACAGGCGCACACAAAACCCACACTTAAAATAGGGAAATTTAATCTACTGTGCATGGAAAAGAAGCTTTACAAGAAATAATGTTTCAAGAATTTTCCATGCACTATAAATTCTTGTATCTCACCATTAGGGTCTTCCAAGAAATAATAATATTGACCATGAAATTCCTGGACTACAAATGGGCCCATCCATAGTGATTCAAATTTAGCATGTTTGCCTTTTTCATCTTTTTAAGCATTCCATTGCAGCACCATATCATTTATATGAAATTTTATTTCAGTTGCTCTTTTATCAAACAAGTATTTAGATTGATGTGGGAGCTTTAGGTTTCTTTTGTGAGATTTTGTTCTTATGTCTTCCAACTCCACCAATTGATCCATTCTTTCCATAATGGGTTCTTGATTTTCCAAATCTTCTTCCTGCAAAAATTTGTAAACTAGTAACAGATTGTTCAAAGGCAACCTTGCCTGATTTCCATAAACAATTTCAAAAGGGGAAACCCCTATGGCTCTTTTTAATGTCACTTTGTCATCCCATAGGGCTAACTTCAATTTTGAATACCAGGACTTCTTATTTTTATCAAAAATCAGCTTAATTATTTTCATGATACTTTTATTACTTGACTCGGCCTATCCATTTGCTTGGGGATGATATGGCAAGGAGTAAGATAAAATAATTCCACAATCTTCACAGAAACCCCAAAATTCTGAAGACCTAAAGCACATGGCATTGTCCATAATTAGCTTAGTGGGCACACCAAATCTTGTTAGAATGTTATCCATTAAAAAGTCCATTACTATCTTTCTGGTTGCCCTCTTTGTTGGAATTGCTTCTATCCATTTTGTGAAGTAATCTGTAGCCACAAGAATCCAACTGTGACCCCCACTAGATTTTTCTATAAATTTGTCAATAAAATCCAAACCCCATTGGGTAAAAGGTGCTTCAATGGTCATAGGATTTAAAAGTAAAGCTCTTGAAAATTTCATTTTAGCATAAAATATTTGGCATGGTTCACATTTTTGCATAAACATTTGAGTGTCTCTGAAAAGACATGGCCAATAAAATCCTACTCTGATTATTTTGTGAGCTGTAGTTTTGGCAGAATAATTCCCACCACACACACCACTATGCATTTCATTTAAGACCCTTTCAGACTGTGATTTATCCAAACATAATAACAAAATCCCATCTCTATTCTTCCAAAATAAATCACCTTGTATCAGGACATACCTCTGGGCCTACAATCTCAAAGTCCTCTTCTGATTATCTAACATATGTCTTGGCCATATTGCATTCTTTAGGACAAACACAATATCAATATACCAGGACTGCAATTCTATGCTATTAAAATTCATGTTTACTATTTGTACTTCACTCATTTGGGATAACTCCATATTTGTATGAATCATTAATTTGGCCAAACCCAAACCTCTTACCAATTTAGTAACCTGAATTTCCAAATTGAACTCTTGGATTCTGCTAATCCATCTGCACCTCTTTCCAATAACTTTAGATTGAGATAATATATCTTTCACTGTGCCATGTGGCACATAAGCAATTATTTTTGCACAAACAAGATAAGGTCTAAAAACCTTGACAGCCTTAACCAATGCATATTCTTGTTTCTCCATTATCTCATAGTTAACTTCTGCTGCTTGCAAATACTTACTAAAAAATGCTATAGGGTGTTCAAAACCTTCATCATCTTTATGCAAAAGTACTACAATAATTGTATGAAATGAGATAAAAGAAAATATGGAGAAAGGTTTTTCATAATTTGGAGATCTTAAAATAGGAGCCTGTTGAATTGCCACTTTTATCTCATTAAAATCTAATTGAGCATTTTTATCCCATTCAAACTTTGCATTTTTCTTCAGCAATTTAACAATGGGTTTTACTATTTTAGAAAAGTTTGCAATAAATCTCCTCACAAAATTTATCTTTCCAAAGAAAGGATGGACTCCTTTAATATTCTTTGGTGGCAATACCTTGTTAATGGCTTCCACTCTTTTAGGATCAATTCTGACACCTTCCTTAGACACTATATGTCCCAATAATTTACCTTTAGTCACAACAAAGTGACATTTCTTTGGATTTAATGAAATCCCATACTCCAAAGCTCTAGTAAAAAACTTTTCTAAATGTTTGCAATGATCATCAGCCTTCTGGGAATATGTAGTTAAATCATCTTGATATACTACCATAATAATATTTATAAATTCCTTGAAAGCCACATCCATGGCTCTTTGGAAAGTAGCCCCTGCATTCATTAGGCCAAATGGCATTCTTACATAAACATATGTACCCCGAGGGGTAGTGAAAGTTGTCTTGAATTGTTCAGATTTTTGAACCAACACCTAGTTATAACCAGAAAAACCATCCATCATAGATAAAAGATCACAACCAGTTACCCTTTGCAACATGGCCTCCATATTGGGCAGAGAATAGTTATCTTTCAATGAGGCCATGTTAAGATTCCTAAAATCAACAAATATTCTAATATCTCCATTTTCTTTCTGACAGGGACCAAATTAGACACCCAAGAAGAATGCCTAATTGGTTTTATGATTCCATCTTCTATAATTTTTGTCAATTCTTGCTACATTTTTGGGGCCAATAAAGGGTTGATTGGCCTTTGTTTCTATCTGAAAGGATTAATATCATCTTTTAATGGAATTTCATGTTGAAATAAATCTTCCTTGTAAGCCTTAAGGTCATCATAAGACCAAGAAAAAACATGCTTGAATCTCTTCAGCAAGCTAATCAAATTAGCCCTCACATGAGCAGCCAATTTCTTCCCAATGTACACAATCTTAGGACTACATTCTGATCCCAAATTTATCTCCTCAAAATAATCCAACTTGGTAGGGGATTTGTGGCACATATGACTGTCATTATTAGTAAAAAATCCTTCTAATTGAGTCAGCCCCTTAGGGATTTCATTTGTTTGCAATTACAGAATTTCATTACCAAAAATAGTCTCTTTCCCATCAATAATCTCTATCAAATTATTAAAATCAATAACCTGACCAGTATAATTATCCACACATTGAATGAAGTTGAGGATATCCTCATCACTCTCAAAAACTTGCCAATTATATACATTATCAAGGATTGCAGGCCTAGTCTTAGTTTCCACAATAGATATTCCAGTTAATGTTAGATCATCATTTTTCAAAGCTATATTAGCTAGAAAGTCTGCCATGATATTCTTGGATCTTTCTATTCATTCAATGGAAAATGCATCAAAAAATTCAATATTATCCCATACTGGATGCTTATAATGTTTCAATCTATCATTTTTGGCAGCATATCTTGCTGTAATTTGGGAAATAGCTAACCCTGGATCACCAAAAACTCTCAATAATTTGATGTCATGCTTCATTGCTATTTCTAATCCCAATAATAATGCCTCATACTTAGCTGTATTATTTGTACATTGAAATGACAATAGGAATGAGTATTTGAAAGTAATACCTGATGGAGAGACAAATAAAACACCAGCCCCTGACCCCTCTTTGGAGCATGCTCCATCAAAATACATATGCCAGAGCCCTTGCTACTGTAACTTCAATTCTTCGATGATGGTATGTGTATTTTTAAATTGTGGCTGAATTTTTTCCACTTTGAAATTATGTATATCCACATCGACAAAGCAATTCAACATACTAGGTTGAACCTTTTCAACATAAATAGGAGATCTAAGTTCCCTTAGCAATTTTACTTCTTTTCCATTAACAAAAATAGTAGAAAAATATAAATCCAATTGTACATGTCCTCCAATGGCTCCAGCACATTGTCTTGATAAGAGCATACCATAATGGGGTGGTGAATCTACAACCACAACATCTATCTTAAAAGTGACCTTAGGGTAAGTAGCAAGTTTTACCTCTAACCCTTGAAAATTTCCTATTACAGGTACTTCCCTGTTGTCCATGTCATACCATTTACCACAAGTAGTATCCACACCTAAACCCATTTGCTTCATGATAGTGTAAGTCATTACATTAGCAGCAACTCCTAAATCCATCATACAATTCTTTAGCAAAATATTATTTGTGAGCAATGTACATAAAAAGGATTAATTTGATCTAGCTCTTGAATAACTATATTTGCCAAACAAATTGGGACCCTATCCTTTTCTTCATGTTCATCTTTCAGTTCATCATTTAAAGCAACATTGTCATGCACAATGGGTAAGTCAGAAAATAATGAAAATGCTGCCTCCCAGTGTTCCTTAATTTTAAACATTTCAAGCAAAGGAACAGAGACTTTCATGTGAGATAAAGCTTGCTTCATATTAAAAGTTGGGAAACTTATGTTACTATCAAAAGACACTTTACCTTTACTTTCTTTCAACTGCCTTGTTTTTTGGTCATGAGTAGGAGTGACTTTGTTCTCTTTAACCAAGGTATCTTTCACTTCATCTTGTGTAATTTCTTCATTTATAACTTCTGTAATATCAGGTGAATCAGGTTGTTTCCCATTTTGATCAAATTTTCTATTCCTAAGTTGGTATGAACTTCTTGCTTGTGTCACAGTAGCAATGGTTAAAAATCTTATCTCTTCTTCATTAGGCATCCCAAATTGAAAATGCCCTACCTTAGTACTTGTATTGTTCATTGTGATTCGAATATCTTCTTTTGATTCTTCTTCTGAACTACCATTGTCATCTTCAATAGTAAGTGCACACATATTTACTACAGGTTTGTTCTCACCTTGACTTTCTTATGTTCCAATGTTTTCATGTTGATCCAGCAAACCCTGAGATACTGCACATTGATATGGGGAATGAGGTATATTGCAAGCTATTCACCAAGGAGTATTTTCCACATTATGGGAACTATTGTTTTTTAATGGATCAGGAATCTCTTTGTTATTGAGATGATTATGTTCTTCTTACACAGGTTTCCCATCCTTCCACTAAGTATTATAAGGGAAATCTTCAAGTCTATAAGGTTTATCTCATCTTTGGTATTGTGGCCTATTATTTTGAAATCCTTTTTCATTCTTGTCTACTTTGGCAGCAAGATCTTTCACCAAGGATTATTTTCCACATTATGGGCAATGTTGTTTTTTAATGGATCAGGAATATTTTTGTTCTTGGGATCATTGTGTTCTTCTGACACAGGTTTCCCATCCTTCCACTGAGTCTTATAAAGGAAATCTTGAAGTCTATAAGGTTTATCCTATTTTTAGTATTGTGGCCTATTATTTTGAAATCCTTTTTCATTCTTGTCTACCATGGCAACAAGATCTTTCACCATAGTTACCAATGCATCCATTTTATCTTCTTCCTTGGGGCTCTTATTAGGCTGTGTTTTTGGTTCTTTCCAGAGCCTATTTTCATCCTGTTTACCAAGTTTTCTAGAAGCCCTTCTGTTTCTTTCTATGTTTATAGCCAAATTATATGCTTCTCTTATGGTTTGAGGTTCTTTATCCCTTAGAAGATAAGCTTTTTTACATCCAAAGCATTACAATAGGTAGTAACACACACAATTTTCATCCAATCTTAATACTTGAAACAACTTATACATAGCCTTCTAAAATCTTACATTAAATTTAGCAATACCTTCATTAGTGAATTTTTTTAGGCTATTGAATTCATTCAACATAAAACCAAAATTTATCTTGTCACCATATTGCTCTTTGAAACTTCTAAAAAATTCATCCCAAGAATAGATACTATGATCAAGCAAACCCCGGTACCAATCTCTTGCATCCTTAGTTAAGGATTGTACAAATAATTTCATTACAGAATCCTCATCTCCAATCTCATAATCATTCATTGTATCTAAGAATATTTTTAGATGTTCTTCACCAGTTATGGCATTATTCCCACTAAACTTAGGAATCTTATCTCTGACCTCATTAGGAATAAGGTTTGATTTGCTAGGGATACCATCAAAGAAGAGTTGTCTATATCTCTCTAGATGAATATGCCTTCTTTAAAAATTTGAACGCATATTCTGACTAATATTCTGGGTAATACTGCTAATGTTCTGACCAATGCCCATATTGTGGAGGCCAATATTTCTATTAGGCCCACTTACTCTTGATTGTGACGCATCCCCTTGAGCTGCACTATGTGTCTGGGTATTTGTATTGACATTATTGGTATGAACATTAGAATTATATATAGGGATGGCCTGATTAGTAGCATTATTTTTCATATTGGGATTAGTCATGGAACTCAAGAAGGCAATCATTTTCTTCATCTCTGCAGCAGCAGCTTCTAATTCAACCTTTTCCAACTATTTTGCAATATCATCTTTGGCCTTTCTTGCCCTTTCTAATTCCATATCAAGTGAAAATATTTCCTGAGATATACCCTCTTCAATTTTAGGTTGAGAAAAGTTAATGTTAGTGATCTTTTGTTTTCCTTTCTCAACCTCTATTTGCCTAGCATTAGTTGTTGATACATTTTGTGTAACTATTTAAGGCTTGGGAGACTTTTGACTTTCATAGTTAATAACTTGTCTCACTATAGGACCTACATCTTTGGGTTCACCCTTCTTAAGCAAATTTTATCTTTCATGGCATTCTTTTCTCAGGGTATCTATATCTCCAAAAAGCTCTTTATTCAAACCATGAAATCCTTCTTTTGCACCCTGAGCTACCAACTTCAACTGAGCAACTCTCTTTTTTAAGTTTTCCCTTTCAGTAATAGCATTTATAACCTTTTATTCTCTAGCCTCATCATTCCTTTTCTTGGTGAGTAACAGTTCATCTAATTCCCTCTTCAAAAGGTCATTATCTCTGAGGACTCCCTCAATATCAGAACTAGAAGAATCATACACATTCACCTAACTTTCTCCCTTTTTCTCTTCAAACCTCTCATAGTAGATACCCTCAAAGTAGGAGGATGTTTCCCCCTTTTTTTGAAACACATTTTTTTGTCTGGGGTTAAATATGTCCTCAAAATAACCAGTTGTGTCAGATTCAAGGTTTAAAGGTTTATTAATCTCTTTCTGAGGAATAGTATCTAATGACTTGCTGGGGCCTACTGACCTAGGCTTCTAGGAAGTATTATTAGAGGATTCCCCTCTTCTAGAGTGATTTCTTCTAGAATTTTTAGAAATATCACTCTCTGATGTTACCTGAGAGTGATTCTTTGTGTTTTCTTTTATGTTCCTCCTTATATCCAAACTGAAATTTCACACACTTAATCTGCTAGTATTACCCTTGGAAACACTATAACCAATAAATCAGAGTCACCACCCAAAACTTTGGGAATAAAATAAAATTTACTTTGACAATGATTTTTGAGCATATAGCTCAATAAAATGCAAATACACAACATGTGATTTCAAAAATTGGACTTCAAGGTATCTATATTATGGAATGTTGTTGTCAGACTAACCTTTCACGCATTCCTTGATAAAATTCCCCAGTAGAGTCACCATTTTTTTTTAGTTCCTTTTCTTGCTGATATGTAAATATTTCTCAGAGAGCTTTCTCTATTTATCCTAGACACTGACCGAGCAAGATGCAGAACAACAGAAACAAGGTTTTGAAAGCTCCTACACTTTGAGCTCCACTAACTCGGGCGAGATTACCCTTCAAACTTATAATAATGAAATCATTGAATTATTCCAATTAACTATGGATGAAATTACATGGGTTGATCACTGTAACTTTTATTAAAATAGACCAGACCGAAAGTAAAGATTAATTTTAATAATGATAGTCACTTGATTAACTGGAAATAGATCAGTGCTCAATCCTAGGGCATGGAGTCATTTATGAACAATCTTAACCAGTTTGATCATGAATAAAACTTAAAACAATTACAGAATCTGACATAAACACTGATATACCTTGTATATCTATCTCAATACATTTAACAAGTTAATTCATCAGATTCATTTTATACCCTGAATCTTATTGAAACATTCCTAAGGAATCTTAGTCTTTCCTTGAAATAACCCTAGAAGTATTTCATAATCTTCCTGACAGACATATAAATTGAACATTTCTTGAACATTCAGTTTAAATAAAATTGAAAATACTAAAATGAAGACACAATGCTCATTATATGTTTCAGAAACTGTGAACTAGATTTTATTCAAAAATCATAATCGCTTGCTACATTGAACAAATATTTCTCCAAAACCTAATATATTGGTCTCAAACCCGAGTTTACAATTATATTTTTTGCATTCTCCAAAATGAAATGGCTATCCCTTTTCCAGTAGTCTTGGAATCCTTTTATAATTAAGGATGCAACAAGCTACTGACATACTGGAAAATATTTACAAAAATCTTTTGCAACAACCTTGCAACAGACAAGAAACAAAATTTTGTAACAGAACATAGGTGACAGCTATTTGCAAAGTCTAAATAGGGTTTGTTTTTGCTGTTGACAATATCCTCCTCATCCTTTCAAGTTTGCCTCCCACCTGTTTACCTCTTTAGCGGTGGGCCAATCAAATTTCTTTTCTTCCTCCAGCTTTGCAACAACTTCTACCCATCTAGCATCCATGGCAGTTCTTTCCTCATAAGCAAATTTGGCCATATCTCTCTCAATTTTGAAAAGGCTATCAATCAGTTCATTGTAATATTTTGCATTTGTGTCCTTTTCTAAGCATTTCTTTATATTTTGGTTTCCTAGTATGGTGTCAAAACCAGCTACCCAATCTGATTATGCTTTCAAAACACCTGTTTCATCATAAATTTTTGGGATCAATGATGGACATTGATCACCAAATAGCTACAACTTGTTGTCTATTAAATAAGACATGCCATTTAAAAAGGCAAAGGTATCATTCAGCTTACTGACCATCTTAGTGGTATCTGTTACTTTATTTAGGAAATCATCAATGTACAGCATGGCCATTTTTAACTTATCCAAAATTCTTTCCTTTCCTGACCATAATTTTAAAGTAGGCTCTAAGAAAGCCATAGCTTCTACATCTGTCTTTGAGGCTTCTTGTAACGAGCCATATAGTGTATACACTATGTCATTTTTTTGTTTTAAAACATCAATTCTGTGTTGCAATATGAGCAATATGATAGACATAACATTTATGCCTTGTTCCTGTGATATATCCTTTGATTGTGTTTCTTCCAATGTAGAGTCTTCCTTAACTCCTTTGACAACATCTGTCATAACTTTAGCCACCTCTTCAAGGGTTGGAGTTTTTCCCTTTTACTTTCTATTAATTCCTCTTTCAACTTGGCAATTTCCTCTTCTAATGTGTGGTTCTGGACCACCACTTCTTCATGTTTCTTTGCCAAGGCCATCATTTGGCCAAAATTTGTCTCATACCTCTTAGATAGGTCATCAAATTTTGCCAAGTTCATGAATGAAACCTGTGTCATTAACTGATCTATCTTAGTATCTAAAATATTTTTCAAATTCCATATCATCCTATCTGCCCTTTTTTCTTCTCTGATGGTCATGACTAAGGGCTTCTGTGTGGCAAGAGCTAGTGACCATATTGCTAGGGTTTTGGATTTAGGATCAAATCCTGATCCTTTCAAAACTTCATCCATTTCAAACTTGATTTTTAATAGAGGATCTTCTTGCCTCCTAATTTGATCAATAATGAAAGTGGACTATACGTCCCAACCAAGCATCAGCATCACACCACTATTCTATACCAGCAACTGGGCTTATTCCACAGTAATCTGTTCACTCTCAGGATCATAATCCTGGAGTGTTTGTACAATTTCCTCATTTTTGTCTGCATTCTCTTCTTCTGCACTCAGCTCTTGTCTCAAATTCTTTTGTTTCAATTTAACCAAGAAATTCTTGAATTCTTCAGACTTTATGAACTCATCATCTTCCATGAACTCATTTGCCATCATGACCTTCTCATCATCTTTTTCAAATAATACCAACTGATTATCTCCTTAGCCCTCAGCCTCAGGCTCCTTTTGTAATTGTCTCCTCAATTTTCTAAAATATTTAGCATGCCTTGAAATCATGGCCTTGGCCATGATTTTCCTACCCTACACCATCTTGTGCTCTTTCTTCTATTTCTTCCTCGGTGGCTCTCTGGCTGAGGTAGCCTCTTCACTAGCCTCTTCATCGTCATGTTGTTCTTCTTTTTTCTATTCCTCCTCCTATTTTTCTTGGTGTTCTTGGTCATGTAGTGCAACTAGAATTGGGGACCCTTTAGATTGTGCATCTTTAGCACTAAATTGTGGCACTTGTGCCATTAGAGTTTCATAGGATTTGAACATTGCCTCTATCCTTTGGAAATATGGGAGATCAGGGAAAAAACTAGAGAATGAATTATCTGATTCTTTCCACTCAAATTCTGCTCTCAGGAGGTCATTCCACTTCCTTCTCCTATCCTGTACTTCATATTTATTTAGTTTGTTCCTCACATCATCCTCATCATCCAATGGCTTATGGTCTCTAATTTTCTACCAAGGAGTCATTCTTTGTAGGGCTGTTTGCACAAACTTCTCTGGATCACAGAACCTGACAATTGTTGCAGACATTCTGTATTGCTTCAAGAAATCATTTATCAAATCAAAAACCCTTTTCCCAATGGAGAAGTCAAAACCCATCCACAATCTGGGGATAAAACTTCCCTTCTTATGCCCCTCTATAAATTCCTTATCTACCCAAGTAATTTTCCAAATGAATTCTAAGAATGCAATCCTAGGAGGAACAAACTTGGGAAGAATGTGAGGAGGCTGAGTACAATCATATACTCTGATGATAGTAATGTAATCAAAAAAGAATAAATCAGCCCAATTGTGAGAGATAGGCCAATTTGGGACATACTCCAAAGTTCTTAGAACCTTTCTAACCTAAAAAGGAAGCCTATGCATGTATGTTCCTAATAAATTAAAAATTGGATCTACAATCTAGTTTCAGAAGCATACAAATGATGAGTTGTTGGATGAACTATCCCATACCTAAGTCCATCTTTGGATTGGTGCATCCACACCATACTCTAAGACAAATAATTCAAGCTCTTTATCCATTGATTCTCTGTTATAATACTAAATCATATACATTAGATGAGAATAATGCTTAAAAGTAGGTGTTGGCACATCTGACTGTATCTCTAATAGTGCAGCATGGATAGCATTGACTATATATCCAACATAGTCATAATTAGTGTTGACCTTCGGGTGTTGGATGTTCATGACCATCATAAGTAAATCTTGAGACACTATAGAGTCTCCATCAAAATCTAAAAATTTCCTCAAACCATAAACTGTGCATTTTACATAATGATGAAATAGGGATAAGTCAAAAGGTGGTTTGAAATTATCTAGAATTTTTACCAGGTGCCTATCTACTCTAGGCATGAATTTAGGCATTTCATATTGCTTAATTAAATGCTATCTTTTGACATAGTCTACCTTAATCTTATTCAAATTAATGTTTGTGCAGAATGCACCAGTGATTCCAAATACCTCTGCCACTGACCTCCAATTTATGGAAAGTAGGGTCCCTTTATTACTTTTCTTGATTACCCTAGTTACTGGGCAATAGTTTTTTGCTAATTCCTTAATTATTGGGCCATATTCAAATCCCATGGATTACAAATTGGGACTGGTTTGATACTATTATTCTGGAAATAATGAAACAAAGTACTACCAAAATAATTTGGGGTTACCGGATTTTTGCATTGACATGATTTGTCATTCCATTCATCCCAGTTTGTGTTGTTTATATTTAGAGTTCCAGGCAGCAACTTGGTAAATTCTTTTGTATACTTCTTCAATGTGACTTATTTCTTCTTCTTAGACCCTTGTGAGGTAGTGGAAACAATAGCTTGACTCATCCTTCTTCTTTGAATTTTATTGTCTCAAATAAAATGCTCCAGACCAACAAGCCTTTTCGCTCTTCGCAAAAAATATCAGGATGCAGAAATGAGAGTTGTATAGAATCAAACTCAATCATTCAAACTTATAGCCATTAAATCCTGTGGCTTGTCCACTTGAATGCCAAATTCTTGCACTTGCACTATCATGAAATCATCATTCTGTCACTAATTTTGCCATTAATTTGCACTGTTTGATCCTAGTTGGAAAAGAGTGTACACTTTTCTCCTTTTTTGCACTTGTAAGCCTAAAACTAGCCACTTGTCAAATATCTGGCGCTAACCCACTGTACTTTACTCATACTCAAAATAGTCCTTGCGAGTGAGTGATGTGACCTTTTACTTTAAGCAGTCACATACTCGCCATCTACTTTTACCTTCATTTTCATCTTCTACGAGTGAGCGATGACCTAATCTGCACCTCATCATTTGGCAGTCGCATACTCACTATCTTTCTACACTTTGCTTTTAGGTACATGCGAATGTGTGATATTACCTTTTCTTCAACTAGTCGCGCATTCGCTGCTCAACATTTAACTTCATCTGAATCTTCGCGAGTGAGTGAGTACACATTCATTTCTTAATCATTCCATAATCGCATACCTGCTGGCTTTCAAATCAGTGCTTTTGGATTTGAGCGAGTGAGCGATGTTCATTTTTATCATACACTTTATCTAGTCGCTCACTTGCGCTGCAAAACACTCCAACTTACAACCCTAGCGAGTGAGCAATGGCCCTTGTTCTTTATTTAGTCACAAACTCACTGTTGAAAAATCTCTATGGCCTAATCCTTCATGGCTGAGCGAGCTTTTATATCAAAATCCTAAAATTCTCCTATCGCACACCTTTTCAAATCTGTGAGCGGTTAAGTGATAGTTTCATTTTTCTCCCATCGCGCACTCGCAAGCTTGCAAACTTAACCATATCACTGACTGTGAGTGTGTGACTGTCAACTTTCTTTCTTCAATCGCATACTCGCTAACCCTTTCCCTTTTATCTTTATTTATGGGCGAATGAGCAATATCCCTCTTCTTTTCCTTATCGCACACTCGCGAGCTCATTTTTCAAACTTTCAAAGAATCAGCGAGTGAGCGAGGTGATAAATGATCTCACAATCACCCGCTTGCACACCTTTTAAAACTTTGAAAAACACCTCTACGACTAAGCGGTGAGCCTTCAACTTAATAACTTCTGCATGCACTTATCGCTTACTGGCACTAAAAAATACAAATGAGTTAGAACTTGAGCGAGTGAGCGACCTTTACAACCTAACTTCATTGCATAGTCGCTGACTTGAAAGACAAACATGGAAACCTGACGCAGGTATGTGACTACTTTATTTTAAACAAGGCTCACGCGGTTGCATAGCATAAAGTGAACAACATAACTTTAAAGTGACTGTGCGATACACAATATTTTGAGTCATCGCAGACTCGTTGGATCTATTTTTGAAAAAGTTAATTCCTCATGAGTGAGTGATAAACAGAGTCATTCCTAACCTGCTCAGTCATGAATTTACAACCCGACTTTCACAAAACATCGCGACTGCACGATTTACATTCTTTAACACCCAAACTGCTCACTCGCACAAACGATCATGATTTGACATAATTTTTTCACAACTACATGATTTTACAATCTGATGACTCGTCGCCCACTTGCACAACTTGAAAACATGTTAAAAGACCAACGCGACTGAGCAACAAATACTTAAAACAGAACACCACTAATGAATTTTGACCCTTTAAGCACAGTAAGACATGGGATTTAAACCAGAAAGCGAGGGAAAATAGCCAATGCTAGGAATTTGAAAATTTTCTTGGTGCAGTGCTAACAGGTAGGATATGGAATGGTTTTCATGACTACCTCGCAATATAAGGTCATTGGATGAACTAGCATAAATTCTTTTTTAATCATTCTCATAACAATGTCAATGACGTATTTATAATAGAACTTTTAAAACTAAAAAAGAAAAGTGGTGGAAGCTTCTCTTCCTTCTTACAATGATGGAGGAACCTTTCTTCTAGAGCCCCATTTAACATTCCTAAGAAAGACAAAATCCTAATGTTTATTGATAATTACACACTCAACATGATGTGCACTATACACTCCTAACTCATTAGCATATTTGAAGAAATTACTAAACAAGGCATAAAATAAAATAGGTCACTTTCACTAAAAGACCAAATCAAAATTAACAAGGACACTAATACCAATTAATCTTATGAAAAATCTAAATATTGGGCCAAAAAAAGGAATGTCACTAATGATGGCGTAGTCAATGCAAAGACAATCAATAGAGCACAAAGAATGTTGCATCTTTAAGGACCAAAAAATATCAATACTCCCAAAACAAATAATAATTTTCCTCAAAGTGAGATTCCTTTATAAAATGTGAAAAATAATCAACAACATCCTCTAAAAATATAATATTTAAAATGAACTTATACACCTGTCGCAGAACTTATTGAGGTTGTCCTAAAGAAACAAATTCAATCAAGAGCAATAACATTACTAGAAATTAAGCATTATGAACCCAATCTATTTAAACCTATACGATGGAATGATAATGACTTTTGTGACTACCACCAAACTAAAGGTCATAAGACCACAAATTGCTATCAACTCAAAAATATTGTTCAAGACCTATGTAACACTTCTCTTGTAGTCATATTGGCTACATGATGCCTTGGTCTTGTATGTGTGGATGGTTCACTTCGATGATAGATTAATTGGATATAACCAATCATTAGTCCAATCTAATTTTATTATATCGATTAAATATCATTATAAATGATAATTTAATATAACTATCATATATTTATAAGATAAGTATTGATTAAGTAATTAATTCATGTATCATTTAGTGTATTATTGTTCCAATAGATTTTTAATGATGGCTAAATGTATTTTGGGAAATATTTAATATAGCTGTAATTTATATTATTATTGTTTAATCTTGCTAATTAATACAAAGGTATAAAATAAATATATAATAAAATAAAATAAAATAAAGAACATTGATAAGGAAATATTTTAGTTAAATATATTTATATTGAAATAAATGAAAATATGGTGTTATTTATGATGTTTCTTATTTTAAATGTTCATTGATTTATCTCTATCAATTGATTTACATTAATAAAAAATATTTTAATTAAAAATTAGTTTTATTTAAAATGGGAAACTTATTATTTTAAAAGAAATATTTTTGGGTTTTTATTTTTCAAAAACTAATTTATTTTATTTTATTTTTTTTTAATTTTTTTTTTTTTGGGGGGGGTGGGGGTTCTTTTCTTTGAGTTTTTCTAATTTAAAATTGATTTTTGATCTTTTAGATTTTTTTTAGAAAAACTCTTATGGTTTTGAGTTTATGTGGACATTTTTTTAGGTAGGAATTTATTACTTTGGATTTTTACTTTCTTTCTTGGAAATTTATGAAAGTGGGGAGGGCTTTAAAAGCTGCATCTCAACTTTAGATTATTCTCCTCACATTGTCTTCTTTTTCTCCCCTTTTTAGTTGAATCTTTGTAGGACTCGAGTTATGGATTAAATCCCTCAATTCCATTTTTTATTTGATGTAATATAGAGTTTTTTCTATATTGTAATGATGTATGTTATCTATACTTTTCATTTTTATATGTATCCAGAAGTTTGAGTTCATTTTGGTAAAAATTTCCTTATTTTCCTAGGTTTTCTACCAACCCATTTTTGGAAATATTTTATTTTCATTCATAAATTTGGGTCTAGGGTTTTAATGGTTGATATGATAGAAGGAAAAATCATGTATCTAAATGTGTATCTCTCATATTTCTTTTCCATGGCTCAATAAATGCCCTATTTGTTAGTAATAACTGAGGAGGCGGGGGAAATCAGTGGCCTCAAAAATATTCCAATTGATCAACCCAAAAATAGAGTACCACAATATTAATCCTCTAGTTATCTTCAGTCCTATAAGATGAATGACTTCAAATATACTTATTAAATAACTACTTCTTAGAGTTCTTTGTTAAACCTTATTCTGTATGTTTACCAAATAGAAGTCTTTCAATTTACCAAAAAATAGTAAATTACTTAGAGTATACCGATCAATCCAGATTAGCTATGTGTAATGAAAAACACTAAAGTAATGACTCATAAACACATTGACACATGGATTTTTAACATGGAAACCCTATTAAGGGAAAAACCACTTGGGACCTATAACCCAAAACTTTCACTCTTCTGAAGTGAGCTTAGTGAAGAGCCAACTCTGTTAAAGGTTACAAACACACTGTTAGGTGTGACCATGTTAGAGCATTTAAAAGATTAGTTTGTCACTTGATATCAGGAATTTCTATGCTACCTTCCTTGTCCAATTTCTTATGGTTTGTAAAATGATATCTGGAATCTCATGCTATCTTCATGATCAAACTTTTTGATACTCCTTGGGATGTATCTCAATATAGAAAGGACCTTTAAATCTTGCTCGGTTAAGAGAATTTCTGAATCAATAGTTAAACTGAAATAGTATGATCTATTCACATATAAAACTTATACTTGCATATTTTTAGATCTATTGTAAGCTCATTAAATCAATCTGATCAATATATTTTTTCAATACCTTTGCTCCACTCTTGTTCTGCTCGGTCATGCTATGCTTTGTTGCTTAGTGTCTATAGAAATCTTTAGCTCTTTCCTTAGCTTGATTGATCAGGACTGTATGACATTTTTCTTCATCAATTTCTCTCTAGAATCCTCTTTTTCATTTCACTCCCCTTAATTCGTAATGAATTAAGTTATCTCTTTATAGACATGATATCACCATTACTAGGTTCTTGATTTTCTTGATCTCGGCATGATCCACAATCTTAGCCAATATAATTTAAAGAATAACTCTTGTTTTATCTTGTATAAATATTATTTCCAACTGGACAAATAGCTTTAAATCCTTTACTTATCTTTGGCTTTGTCTTGTCGATGAAAAAAATGATAACTACCAGTTAAGTCTATATTTAGCTCTGCCAGCTAGATATTTTGTCATTTTTGAACTCTAGTTAACTTTGGTCATCAATTTAGTTCTCCTCGAGCTTCTCCGTTGGGTTACACTGTGATTCTTTCCATTGGGTATGCTAGCGATTTTTCTCATCAATAATGCTCATCGAGTTTCTTTCTCGGGCATCACTGTGACTTAACTTTCGGTGATCTCTTTCCATTGGGTTCCACTAGCCATCGGTGTTTGAAGTCACATAGGGAATGCTTCTGTTTTATGCATTACTGAAAGAATAATCTTTATCTCTCTAATTTTTTGAATTATTTGACACTTTTATTATAACCAATTAGATTATATCAAGTGGACATCAATGACAATACAATCCATTAAATTATTTAATGTCTTGCATTGTCTTTCTACCTTTTGGTGATCAACTTGACATATTCAAATATTCAATCAGTTACATGTCATCAATCTCTCCCTTTGGCATTGATGTAAACACACTACATTATCACACTATATTATTACTAATAAAATATGAAATATAACAGTTTCATCAATCTTTCCTATTGTAAATATTACAAATGTCTGGCTTTCGGTAAGCTCAAAATAGCTTTAATTTGTTTCTTGCAGAGTGGTTTTCTTTACTCTTCAATACCTTCATTAGATAGACGTAAGATCTTATCTCTCTATTCTGATATGTGCTCTTCCTTGAATTCCTCTTCTTGATAATCTCTTTTTCCTTTGATAGCAATCTCTCCCTTTGTTACTTTTCTCCCTTAGATGGATATTTCATATGTAATCAATCTCTCCCTTTGAATATTGATTAACTCTTCCTTTTGATTCTTAGGAACATATCTTCATGGATAATGATATAATATTTTATGATAATGAGATAATTAATCTCTCACTTTGTCAACAATGCCAAACAAGTTTCTTCTATATCATCTTTCATCTCTTTATATAATATATTCCTTGAATTTCCCTATCCATCAGCAATACAATGTCTCTGGTATTCGGTGCATATTTGTACCTTACGGTGTATAGATGTATCTATTTTTTTTCATCTTGGTGTTTGCATCAACATGAATGATCTTCTGATTATGTTTGGGTTGATGCAGCCTCCTAGTCAACTTACTGACTAATAGACAAGGCTCAGACCCCAATTTTTTGTCTCAGGTACTCAAATGTATCTTTTAGTAGTGGCTTGGTGAATATATCAGCTAATTGTTCCTTTGATTGAACATATTCTAGTATCACCTCCTTTGCTTGCACTTATTCTCTCAGATAGTGGTACTTGATATAAATATGCTTAGTCTTAGCATGCATGACTGGATTCATAGAAATGTTAATTGCACTGGTATTATCACAGTAGATAATTACTGGTTCAAGAATGTTCATATTCATACCTTCTAGCAACCATTTGATCCATTCAGTATTGGAGCAATTTGCAACAGTAGCCACATACTCTTCTTCTACAGTAGACTGAGAGATGCATCCTTGCTTCTTGCTGATCCATGTGACAAGTTTGTTACCCATGAAGAATGCTCCTCCAGTTGTGCTCTTTTGGTCATCAATGTTTCCAGCCCAATCAACATCTCTATAGAGTTGTAGCTCAAATTTTCCTTCTCTTTTATACCATAAGGCATAGTCCTTAGTGTTCTTCAAATATTTTAGAATCTCTTGAAAGAATTCATATGTGATTCTTTGGGATTAGCAGAGAATCTTGCAACTATTCTAACTGCATATGCTATATTTGGTCTGGTATGAATAACATACATTAGTTTTCCAATCATTGATCTATACAAGGTTTGATTTACCTTATTTAATTTGTCTTCTTTTTTCAGCTTACATCCAGTAGCCATAGGTGTTCCAACTGTTTGGAATCTTCCATTTTGAATATCTTCAGCACTTCCTTGATGTATTTTGAATGAGTGATATATATACCTGCATCTTGTTGAATAATCGGTAGACCAAGAAAGAATTTGATCTCCCCAAACATAAACATTTCAAATTCTTTGCTCATTTCATTAGTAAAGGATTTGCATAAAATTTCATTTCCCCTAAAAATGATATCATCAACAAAAATTTCAGCAATCATACTATTACCATCGATATCTTCTTTTAAGTACAGATTGTTATTTTCACTTGTTCTTACAAATTTAATGCTAATGAGATAGGAGTGAAGTCTTTCATTCTAGGCTCTAGGTGCTTGTTTCAATCCGTACAAGGCTTTATGTAGTCTACATACCATATTTCTCTTGTCTATATCAACAAACCCTTCTAGCTATTGAATGTATATCTCTTCTTCTAGTATTCCATTTAGGAATGAAGATTTGACATCCATCTGGTATACCTTGAATCCTTTCAATGCAGCATAAGAAAGTAAGATTCTAACTCCTTCTACTCTAGAAATGGGTGCAAAGGTTTCTCCATAATCAATACCTTCTTCTTGTGCATACCCCTTGCATACTAACCTTTCTTTGTTTCTTGTGACTTCTCCATTCTCATTCAATTTGTTTCTAAATATCCATTTGGTACCAATGACATCCTTGTCATCTAGTCTCAGTACTAGTGTCCATGTATTGTTCTTCTTAATCTTTTCTATTTCTTCATTTATAGCACTGGTCCATTCTTCATTCTCAAGTGCAATATTAACAGATTTAGTCTCAAAATCACATAGTAAACATCTAGTATTTAGTGACTTACTTCTTGTTCTCATCCTAGCCTTCTTGTCTCCTATGATTTGATTTTGTGGATGAGGTCTTCTGACATACTTGGCAAGTTTTGGTTCAGCTTTGTGTTCATCATTTTGATCATCTTCTTGACCTTCGTTCTAATCTCAATCACTTGGAACATCATCTTGAGGATTTTCCTAACTTTTAGTAATTGTAGCCTGATGCTTGGGTACAATGTTTTGTTTCTTAGGAGCGATACACTATTTCTCGGGTAGAGTGTGAGGTTTTGTATAAACAAACATGTTTTAGTCCTCGAGTTTTTTTTTTCTTTCCTTTTCATTCTTTTCTACAAATTCATCTATTTTCACATTTTCACTTTCAATGATCTTGTTAGATGACTTGTTAAGACATTTATAAGCCTTGCATTTTGTTGAATACCCTAGAAAGACACCTTCTTCAATTTTGGAGTCAAGTTTTCCAGTTCTATCATCCTTCAAAATATAACATTAACTGCCAAAGATTCTGAAGTAACTTACATTGGGTGTATGACCATACCAAAGCTCATAGGGTGTCTTCTTTGTGTCCTTCTTCAGTTGTACTCTGTTCAATGTGTAGATAGTAGTATTAACAACTTTCCTCTAGAAGGTTTGATTGATTCTCTTCTCAATCATCAATTTTCTTGCACATTTAACAATTGATCTATTTCTCCTTTCAACAATTCAATTTTGCTATGGTGTTCTCGGTACAAAAACTTGTATTTTAATTCCATGCTCATTGCAATAGTTAGTGAATTCATCTAAAATAAATTCCCCTCCTCTATCTAAACTTAAGTATTTTAATTTCTTTTCACTTTATTTTCCTACCATAGCCTTATACCATTTAAACATATTAAATGGTTATGATTTATCTTTTAAGAACATAACTATCATCATTCTAGAATAATCATCAACAAAGAGAATAAAATACCTATCTCCATAGTAACTCTTTGTTCTCATGAGTCCACATAGATCAGTGTGGACTAATTCTATAATTGCATTAGATTTATGGGTTTTACTCTTGAAACTAGACTTTGTCATCTTACCTTTTTGACAATTCTTGCACATGATATGCTCAAGCTTAGTCATTCCTTGTAAGCCTCTAACATTCCTTTTATTTATTATCTTTATCATGTTGTCAAAATTCACATGACAAAATCTTTTGTGCCACAACCATATGTCTTTGTTTCAATTCATTAAACAAGTTGTGTTAATGTCATCAAGATAGAAAAGGTTACATTTTGTCTTCTCACCAATTCCGATCAACCTTCCTGATTCATTGAAGATCTTTGCCTTCTTATTTTCAAATGCCACTCAGTGACTTGTATTATTTAGCTATGAAACACTTAACATATTATAATTCAGTCCTTTTACCCAGTAAGCATTTTCATATTTGATCAGGTTAATCAACATTATAGTACCTTTACCTTCAACTTGACAAGGTGTATCATTTCCCATTCTTACTAAACCACCATTATAGTATTAAAAAGCCTCAAAATTTTGTTTATCACCGGTCATATGGTGAGTGTAGCCACTATCTATGATCCAAACATCATTTTACTAACCTTAGATATGAATGTAGTTTCTCCATACCTTTCTTCTTCTTCATTTGAATCATCCTTCATGGCTATAAATACCATCTCAATGTCTTTTTCTAATTCGTTGTTAGTGTCATGAGCTTTGTTCTCAGCTAGGTAACAATATTTCTTCCCTTTGTGTTTGTAGTCTCGAGTATCACTTTTGTCAGATTGTGGGTTTCTTCGGTAATATCTGTTATCACCTCTATCAAAATTATTCTCATATGATCTATCATTACTTCTATCATCTTTTCTTTTGTTTGGACATCTTGCAACAAAGTGTCCAACCTCTATACAATTGAAACATACAAGTGGTAATTTACCTTTTTATCTACCTTTGCCTCTCTGCAATCTTCTTCCCATTAGTGCTTCAATCTCATCAAGTCATTGATCCTCATTATCACTTTCACTATCATTTCTAATAGCATGTCTATGACCTGAATTACTTATTTTCGAATAATATTTGAATGTAGATTCTAGAGATGGTAAGACACTATTATCAAAGTTATTCATCTCAAATGAAATTAGTCTACGAACCAGACTATCTAGAGTAACTGTATTGTTTGCAACTGCTCTCATTTCTTGAATAGCAGAGACTCTAATAGCATATACATGGAGTAAGATTCTTAATATTTTAGTTACCACTGTCTCCTCTTAAAGTACACCTCCAACTCCTTGGATAACATTGACTACCTCTTTGATTCTATATTTATACTGAGTGATATTTTCTCCTTGTTTAATCCTTAGTTCATAAAACCTCCCTCTTAGGATTTATGCCTTGGCTCTTAGTACATTAGCATCTCCTCCATGTACCAAATTCAACTTATCCCACATTTGCTTTGTAGAGGTGCAGGTTTTGACATCTTCAAACTCACCATCAAAGAGTGAAGAGGCAAGTTCTATCATTATGCAATTATGCTCATGCTTTTCTCTTAATTGCTCAAGAGTGTGAGGTCATGTAGGAAACACATATTCAATATCAAGGTGTTGAGTAACATCATTACCAATACCCAATTGATGAAGTCTTATTCTTCTTTTCCATGATGTAAAGTTATCTTTATTCAACTTGGGCACATCTTGTCTATTCATCTTATGATCTTTTCCTTGAGCTATTAAACTCCCTTTCTAAGCACACAAACTCTGATACCAATTGTTAGTAATAATTGAGAGGGGGGGTGAATCAATGGGCTCAAATATATTCCAATTAATCAACCAAAAAACTTAGTACCACAATATTAAGCCTCTAGTTATCTTCAGCCCTATAAGATGAATGCCTTCAAATATACTTATTAAATAAATACTTCTTGGAGTTCTTTGTTAAACCTTATTTTATATGTTTACCAAATAACAGTCTTTAAATTTATTGAAAAATAGTAAATTACTTAGAGTATACTGACCAATCTAGATTAGCTATGTGTAATGCAAAACACTAAAGTAATGACTCATTAACAATACACATGGATTTTTAACGTGGAAACCCTATGTTATGCCCTGCATACCCATCCCTACATTTTGTGGAAAAAATGTTGGGTCCCCCTTTTCCTCTTTTGCTTTGCCTTGGTTTCTTTTTTTTTTCCTTTTTTTTCCCCTGTGGGATTTTATTCCACAAGGGTTGTTTCCCTTTCTATTGGTTTTCCTCCCTTTGGGACTCAGTTACATAGTGTTTGTCTTCTTTGTTCTTGTCGGATCTCAGACTTTGGGATTCTATGTCATCATGTATTCTTTTGTTAGAAGGAGTGGTTACATGGAATCCCCAGGCCCAGAGTCCGGGGATTTTCCTTTCTCGAGGTTTGTGAAAGGAGGAAAGTAGAATGCTTTTACCCTAACGGTATAAATAAGTTTCACCGATCACTTTCACATTTTACCACGAAAAAATTATCCAGAGCGATTTGTTGGATGTATTTCATGTTTTAGAGTTTACCTTGAAAATTCTAAAATTCCATGTCATTCTTATGCTTGGGAGGTAAAGATTCATGTTTGAAACCATTTACATATATCTACAAATGATGTTTTTCCTTCAAACCTAGATCAAAATGTCAAAAAATCTAAGCCTCAGAGTAAATTTGGTTCGTAATTGTAGAAAAGCCCTAAAATTTCCAATTTGGTTCTATTTCTTTGTTACTTTTTCATGACTTAAGTCTGAGCTTATTTCAATGTGTTTATTTCCTAGTCGCTAAGTCTCATTTGAAGAAATGAATATTCCTTATGGTCTCAAGACTTAGCAGAAAGCTTTGGTCGCGTGGTATCGTGATGAAAAAGAATATACTGAAATGGTTATGAGACTTAACACAAACCATTGATCTCGTAAATAATCCAATGATAGTCGCTTTGTCTCTTGATAAAAGTGGAGTTAGTTATATCATGTGGTGACTTCGAGTTTACTCAGTTGCGTTATCTCTTAATCTAACCCACGGTTATGAGTTGAGTTCATGAGTTAAAGAAAAAGTTATTGTCATGAAGTCTCATGATCAAAAGTGAGTTAAGAAAAAGATTTCGAGATTACGTGACAACTGTGGATCAAAAATTTAATCTAACGATAGTCGGGAAGTCTCTTGATTGTAACTGTGGTTCAAAAATTATCAAGCGACATGGAGATTAAATGGTTGCCAGGTCTCTAGATAAACTAAAGGTTAGATATGAGTTTAAGTAAATGTGTTTCCATGAAGTCACATGATCAAAAGAGAGTTAAGTTTAAAATTAAGAGATTAGGCAACAACCATCAGATGCAGGTAAAATCAACGGTAGTTGCGTGGTCACTTGACAAGGTTGAAAAGTCAAAAGAATCAAGCGATTAAGAAACAAAAGGAAAAATATGACATGTGTCTATTTTTCACTAAGTCTCATGAAGTATTAGGGTTTGTAGTAAGGATTAAGCGACTTAGCGACAACCGTTGGATACAAAGGAAAAGAAAATCAATGGTAGTCATGTCATCTCCTAATGCAAATTATAAAGGTAAATTAATCACGCAATTAAGAGACTAATGTGATTAGTCATGCGGTCTCTTGATTGAACATGATTTAAGAAAATTCTCCAGTGATAGAGATTTAACAGTCACTGAGTCTCCAGATGAAACCTGAGGTAAAAGAATAGTTAAGAGAATGCTTTTTTGTGGTGTCTCCGTAAGATGGAGGGTTAAGTTAAGATATCAAGCGACATTGCACCAGCTGTTGATCAAAGTTTTAATCCTAAGGTAGTTTCTAAGTCTCTTGAAAGAACTGCAGTTAGTAAAATCATTAAGCGACAAGGAGATCCCTCAGTCCCTGAGTCGCTAGAAGTGAATCAGAGTTAAAATAGACTTTTTAGCAGCGCCATTGTTAACAATTGTTAACCAATCAGAGTAAAGAGATTATGACAGATGGGAAAGTAGTCATAGTATGAGTTAATGCAGCCAATCAGATTTGATTTTGATTTTATTTTGAATTTTATACGATTTTTTATGAAAGAACACTCATCATAAATTGATTATCTGATAGTTTGAATGCCACGACTAAAATTAGAAATTGATGTCGCAGCATGTGAAGCTAATGGTGAAGTGATTGAATTACCAGCTAGAAGTGACAATTTGTATTCAATTAACAGTTATAAGTATACTTGTCCATTCTCATTTAATTTTTACCAAGTTTCTATTTTCTCAGAGTGAAGAGTTTATAGAGATTTTGTGTTTTCTGAGAAAGATTAAGATTTTCAGCAGCAAGTGATTCAAAAGGTGGTTGCCTCATTCAGAATTCAGTAAAGATTATAATTGACAGTGTTCCAGAGTTCAGAGCTATAGTTTTTAGAGAATTCATAGTTTGGTGGTGAGGGTTTTCATTAGTTTTGTTTCAATATTGGTGAATAAGCGTTGAGAAAAGAACAGAAAGGAAGTATGAGTCAAGCACAAAGAATGGCCTCCACCAGTTGGAGAAGTGAAGATGTCAAAGATGAGTCAAAGGAAAAAAGAAACTACTCAAATGAATTCCTCACTTTTCTTACAGGTTCAAACCAGAATTGAAAGGTTAGTGTCGATGTTTTAATTGATGAGATGGCTAATGTTAGGGATGAAAAAACACCAGGTTCATCAGGGTATTCACTTTTCAATTATTTCTTTAACAATAGTGATGAACCCATGCCTATCTCAAACCCTTGAACCTATGGGTTAGCCAGGTTGCTAATTCCTGATGTCTTTGTTGATGTTGATTTCATACTAGAATTGGCTATTAGATATGACCCTTTGATAAAAACCATTAAGAGGGATGATGGAAAGCCCTTACTTATGTAAGTGTTCCAAGGGGCTTGCTTGCATAATCTACCAAGAAGATCTTCTCTATCTTCTTCAAGGATCCTATTCTCCTCTAGGTCCTTATTAGGCTTAGATCTTTAACTAAGTCCTAATCCTAGTCTTCTCTAAGAGTCTCCACTTGTGCTTCACCCTTTTGAAAGACTTGCACCCTATAGTTAGTTCAATCTCCACTTCTCCAACTTGCACTTAGAAGAGTTTAAATGCCAATTTTCACTCTAGACTTCTTGATTCATTTGCATGGGTGTCTATCAACATGTAGACATCACATTCAATCAGTTTGGAATCCATCTTTAGGAATCTCTTCACTCTTTGCAATCGAGTCCACACTTGTTGGCTTAAGGAGGCCTAATTCCTTATAGCCCTATCGAGGGTGTTTTTCCCAATTAACTTCAAACTTTCTCAAATAACTTGAAAATATAAGACCATATCTAAATACCCTTTTATCACCTTATAGGAAATTTTTTAAGGTTTTAAGTTCAGTGTCCCTCTGTACATAGGGTTCCTATGAACTAGGTCTTATAGGGCCAATAGGCCTAAAAACTAGGACAGTCTGCAATACTATGCTAAACTTATCCAAAACTTGTCTCCACTGATTGGTATGAACTCAACCAACTCAGTATGTCAAGGTAAAACAAAACTCTAACTTATCATGTACTTAGACCGTACAGATCTATCTTCCCCTGCTCATGGAAACTCACTGTTTCTCCACCAAACCACTAACCAGACAGTGCATGCTCGCCTAGGGCTTGGTCTTAAAATTAGCTACTTGTCTTTCCTTGACTCCTAACTCTACAACTATGTACGCTAATAACTCCCCTAACATTTCCATCTATCCTTGGAAGTTTCCCATGGTTAGATTTCATGTGGGAGTCATATTTAGACTGACTGTTCAAGACAGGACCAATGAACTACCTAAACACAAAACAATTTACCTACGACTAAATACTAACTCTAAACAACTAACTTAATTAATGAAAAGTGTCTCTAATCCTCCTAAGAACAAGAAACAAACATTACTTTGAAGATTTCAATCCATAATGTATGACTATCACAAGGAAATGCTCGGGAATTTTGGAAACACAAAATTTCAGACTATATTGCTCTTCACAAAATGTTACAATAAAATCACTCTCAGCATGATTCAAGTCTCTCCTACATTAGATGCCTTCTTCCACCATTTTAGGTCCTTGTTGGTTGATTCCCGAGTCCTAGAATCAAGGAGAATCTGATGTAACCATATTGCATGCAACATTTGCAATTATTGCAAATGTTGTCATGACAACAAAATATAAACTTTTGGCATCTTTTCAATTATGCCTCCTCCCTACATTTTAGGACCTCTATTCTTTCTATCTCGAGGATCCAAGATTATTAAGGAACCTATGGCATCTCTATGTCCTTATTTATGAGATTAGGACACATTCAAGACTTCAATCCATCAACTAACCACTAAGCCTAAGAATTTGAAAACTAAAAACAATGGCTAGTAATGTGACCTTAGTCCTAATGACTAACTCACTTAGCCTACATTGCAAATACCTCCTAGGGTCAAAATACAACTTACCTATCTTGACTTGGCTAATGTCAAGTACAAGCCAAAATGAACAAACATGGAGGTTAGCCTAGGTGCTCTTGTAGCATTTTATGTTGTCCCAATTGGAATGGAACCCTAGCAGTCGCATTGTTTTAGAATCATCATGAAACCCTATTTAACCTAATTACAAGTAAATATGGCAACCCCTGTTATATTCGACATTGCTGAGAGGAAGAGATTTGTATTTAAGAAGCATCCATTCAAATCCATACTGGATGATGTCGAGGGAGCATTCTCTAGAGCCCCGCTTGGAGTTGTTCATGTGGAAGACATCTGTGCATATGTTTATTACAAAAAGGAAACTATTGGAGACAATAGCATTGCATCTCTCATGGGTTCTATGAGAGATCTAGTCAGTGATGAGACCAATGGAAGGTTTGATCTATAGAGACCTTGAAAGTCAAATTGCTCCAAATTACTAAGGGTTTCAATTCAGACTTCAAGAAGGATCTAAATCCATGCTCTGACTTTCATACCCCTCCAATAACCCTTAAGAACAATTACAAGACTCAAAACACACTTCTTTCAACTTTTCACTAAGTTTCCTAGTCACTTCCCAAAACAGGGCTACAAGGCCAAATTTGACAAAATTGAGATTTTAGACACAACCCCACACCCAAGAAAAGATCAATTGATGTAGTATGAAGGTGTTTAAAAATCCAAATTTTGTCCCACAAGACCAACTCCTCATCTACTCCAGCACTCCAAGAATCCTCCAAGGTACACAGACCTAATAGGGCCCTAATAGGCTTGGTTTTCAAAGGAAGACCAATGAAATGGGTACATAGATGAAAAGGAAGGCTTTGGATCTCTTAAAGGATACCTAAAAACACCTAATCCACCTTTGGATTGTTCACTTTGTGCATATCTAACTCTGGATACTCAATTTCCTATAATTCAGGGCCAAATACATCTAAATATTTTTCCTAGGGCTTGCAAGAATGATTCACTCCCTTTACCTTCTATCCTATAGCTTTTATAATATTAAAATACATTCTCAAAGCTTTCATTTTCATTGGGTTTTGTGAAAAATGGCTGCTATAGTCGTGAGCTATAACCCCATTTGCCCAAAACCCTGCTGGAAACTAGGTTTTCCTGGAAAGTAGGAGTAAAAATGCGATAACTTTTGCTACAGACCTCCAAATAACTTCAAACCAAATGCATTGGAAATATAGTTCATCAGAGAATATTTCAAAACCATTAAACTATCACTACCAATCCGTACAGCATGTGTAGAATCAAAACAACAGTGTTTTTAAGGCAAAAATAGTGAATTTTATTGATTGTGAATAAATCTGATTACATCTATCAACCTCTGCTGTTGGGAAGGTTGAATAACACTTATAGACTTGTGTTTCACCAATTAACTGTCTAAGAATCAGTTGAAATTGGTTGAAACTTACATATTATAACTTTTAAGCATTTTTAGAGAAGTTGCTTAGCAACTTTGAAAAGTTGCTTAGCAACCTTTTGTTATTTTTACTAATCTTGTATATAAAGAAGTCCTAAGGACTCTAGACTATCCTAGGACCTTATTTAAGNTATAATAACCTATTTCTAATTATATTCTTAATCAAAATGTCCCATAGGTCCTAAGACTCAAGGTTTATAGAAACACCAATGAGCCTTAGGCCTTTACAAATGGACTAATATCAACTAAATAACTACATAACAACCTAAATGACTATGATCCCCATCATGATCTATTAAGTGGAGATGATTATAGTGCCATGTTCATGTAATGTGCCTTGAATCACTGATTTGTTGGAGTGAACTGATTTTTTGGAGTGAGGGCTCTGCACCATACTACCCACCTCAAAAGAACTCAAGTCCCTTGAGTTGGGACTGCATCAAGGTTGTATCCTGCCTTCTCAATGTCTGCTTGGCTCATCCATGTTGCATCTTCATTTGGTGTATCTTTCCACTTGACAAGGTAGGAGTAGTAAGTACCGCTCCTAGTTTGCTTGGAGACCCTCTTGTCAAGTATGCATTCTATCTGAGGTTTAATGCTCTGTGGTAACTGAGACACATCTGCCTGACCTATTCCTGTATCAACATCATCAGTAGGAGGCTTATAAG
>MU223269.1:2603885-2626451 GCA_018584345.1 Thuja plicata
AAATACTATAGCCATGTTTGATTTTGATTTGATTTGATTGGTCAAAATTGATTTGAATTGTATGGCTATAATAGTTAATATAAATCAGTGATAAAAATCACCTAGGATATTAAATTAATTAAAAGAAGTATGCCAAGCAGTAATAGGGTCGTTTGGACATAAATCGAGGGTATGATCACACTTAGGGAAAATAGGGTCCATAGTTGCGATAGACCAAATTCAAGTGGTTACACCTACCTGGGTGTTGTGGAGCCTAAAAAGAAGGACGTGATAATAGGTTCCCCAGACATTATCATAAATCCTCATCAATTAGGGTTTTCTCTCACTTGAGTCATTATTTTTAGATATTGGGATTCATAGAGTTAATCAAATATTCAAGCATCAGTTGAAGGTTCAGCAAGAAAAAATCCTAACAAATTGGCGACTCTACTAGGGAATAGAGATTGTAAATTCTTGTTGAAGTATTCAACAATCTTTGGTGTTCTAAAGTATAAAATATTAAGCTTATGGTCATTATTGCATAAAGTCATTCTAATATTATTCATTACTCCCAAGTGTGGGTGGCGACTCTAAAAGTGAAATCTCTGTGATTAGTTTCAAATAGTATATCTTTCAGTATGAATACTACGTCTAGAAAGAGAAATAATCCAGAAATTACATTAGATGGTGGAATCCCATCATCCTCAAAAATTGAGATGTCTTGGAGGAAGAAAAGAAACCAAGTCAGTATAGATGAAACTCCTCCAAGAAGAAAAGAAAGTAATACTAGGAAAGAGGAAGGTAGTAATCAGTCTAACCATGATGGAAATATTTCATAATACGAAGAAGCTACAGAAAGAAGATTAGAAACACTTGCAACTACCTCCACTTCAAGTGTAAGAGAAGGGATAGATGAAATAAATTCAAAATCTAAGGAAATCCCTTCTGATGAGCTTGATAAGGTAGAAAGACTCATCATGAAACATCTTGCCCTTATTCCACAGATGAAAAGAGAAAAAGAGTTTAGAAAGAAAATACATGAGCATAAGGATGTTGACAGAATTAAAAGAAGATCCTTAAGACATCAAAATACAAAGAATACTGAGAGGTCCCAAAAAGACCAAGAAATACCCAACGTTCATAGAGCTTCTAGTTCACAAAATGTTAAGGACAAAGGTAGACAAAAGGCCAATGAAAGAAAAATTGAAGAGCCTAATGTTCATAAGCCCTTAATAGAACAGATGTCCAAATTGGATATTGATCTTGAGAGACTAAGGATAGAAAAAAAAAACATGGAAAAGATTTTAGAAAAGGCTTAGAGGGAAGCTGCAACAATAGAAATGAAAAAGAAAATAGACTTTATGCAGTCTTCCAAATATTCTTATGTTGGAACCGAGGACACAACATCTTCCAAAACAAAAGCTACTACTTTCAAGAAAACTGATAATTTCTAAAGGAAACCATTGAATTTGGAAAGATATAAGCAATTTAATTTCATTGGCATTCCTAGATACCCAAATGCATTTCCAAAAGATGTAGGTGATGTGGGAGAAAAGATCCCAAAATTCACAGGTAATAATATCATTTCTTGTGAAGCACACTTAAGAAAATTCATTGATTTTGTTGATGGTTTGAATATTACTCATGAAGATGTGTTGATGAAGTCTTTTGTTTAGTCTCTAGTAGAGGATGCTAGAGAATGGTTTAGAAGTATTTCTAATGGCTCTGTTTCTTCCATGGATGAATTAATTGAGCTACTTAAAGATCAATATGGTGATAAGACAAATAAAGGTTTCTTGCTGAATGAGTTCAATAATATCAAAAAAATTTATAATGAAGAGGTCACCAAGTTCAATACCAGATTCCAAAGAGTAATGCATAAATTGTTTCAGAAAATAAGGTTGGATGAAGAGGTATGTCTAGCAACTTATTTAAATGTTTTTTATTCTAAAATGTGTTATGCTCTTAGGGATAAGAATCCTAGAACACTCACTGATGCTTACAAGATAGCTAAAAATATTGAGATGAATAGAAGGGTCTTTGGTAAACTAAATAGAAGAGATGATGCAAGGTTTAGTAGGAGTAAGCTAAAGGAACCTGAATATAAAGAGTATAGGGCTCCTCAAAATAATAGGCCATCCTATAACAACACTTAGAATCCTCAGAATAGAATGCAAGATCATCCTTATGGAACTCAATTTATGGATGGGAAGCCTATTTTCCCACCTAGAAAAGAAAAACCTAAAAATAGAACTCCTGACCCTCTGCATAAAAATGTTATCCATTTATGCAATGATGATTTCTGGTGTGAGGTTTGTGAAGCCCCACATAACCCTAATTTTTGCATTGTTTCCTTAGATTTGAAAACAAATGAAGAACAAGACAATAATGAAAGTGAACAATGTGATTACAATATGAAAAATTCTTATTAATGACATGATGTAGATTCAGATAATGAAATTGGAAATGATGATTCATATGGTTCACAAGGGAATGCAGAGAATCATAATCAACAAACTTTGTCAGACAGTGAAGCAGAAGAAACAAATGACCATGTAAGATGTTATGCACAAAATAATCAGGACATTCCATTGGTCACAAAAGCTTTAGATGAAGAAAAAGCAAGAATTAATACTGATTTGGTGAACAAAGCTAGAAGCAACTATCATTTAAGGAATAGAACAATTGGTGGAACTGGTAGTCAGCCTCCTGGTATCTTTATAAAAGAAAACAAAATAGATACCAAGTATGTACAAAAGAAATATGGACCTGGGGAAAATACAAATAAACCTAAGGTCAAGATTATAACTAAAGCCATAGAGAATATTGTAGTACAAGATGGAAAATAAAAGGTACAAGAAACAAGTACTTCTCTTAAGATAGATAACAAAAAATCTAAGAAAGAAGAACCAACTCTAAACATATAGATTGAGGAAAATAATATTATAGTTGAAAAACCAAAGTCCTCAGATATGAAGTATACTCCAGTAGACATGGGCCACTGTTTGTCTCAAATGACTGTAAAAGATTCATTTTTAGAAATGATGAGGATTAAGGAACATAAAGAAAAGGTTTTTTCATTATTAAACAGTGTGCCTATAGTGAAAGTTCAAAATTCATAAAATGTTGATAAGAAACCAAATAACAAAGGGAAGGAAGTTGAAGTATTGACTTCTGAGATTCCTCAAATTTTCTTAAACACAAATACTTCTCCTAAGGTTGTAGACCCATTTTTCTAACACTGGTAATTAATGGAAGGATGCTAAAAAATCGCATGATTGATTTAGTGGCATAAAACACCATCATGCCAGTAGAAATCATGAAGTCTATGGGATTACAAGTGGACACTCAACATGGGAGATGTCAAGCAATGGATTTTAGAGAAGTTCTTGTTATTGGTACTATTGAAGCCATGCCTTATAAATTAGCAGTATGTCCTGATGTGATTTTAACTATGAATGTTCTTGTTGTTGACATACCACAACATTATGGGATGTTCTTGACTAGAAAGTGGAGTGCTTCAATGGGAGGTAGCATACAAAGTGATTTATCATATGCTACTTTTAATATTAATGGAAATAATGTTAACGTGTCAAGAGAAGGTAGGACTCCTCATATGGTTGAATGGTATGAAGACACTAACATTAATTAATGTATTGATGTGGACATGGAGAATTTCAGAGTACATAAGAATGATCATCATTAGTGTAAAAGTACAGATCCTCTGATTAAAGAATTGAGTATACAAGATGTTGGATTGTGGAAAATGTATTTTGATGGAGCTTGCTCAAAAGAAGGATCAGGAGTTGGTGTATTACTTGTATATCCATCAGGAACAACTTTAAAATATTCCTTTTTTCTAGCCTTTCAATGTACAAATAATACAACAAAGTATGAGGCTTTATCTTTAGGGCTAGAAATTCCCATTAAACATGGAATCAAATGTTTAAAAGTTTATGGTGATTCTGAATTAGTGGTAGCCCAAATAAGATCCAAATATATAGTAAAAAATGATAGATTAAAAATGTATAAATATGTTATTTGGGATCAGATTGAAATGTTTGACGCCTTTAATATAAGTTGGATAGAAAGGTCAAAAAATATAATGGCATATTTCTTAGAAAATATTGCTCTGAAAACTGATGATCAGACCTTAGATGGGGTGTCAATACTTGAAGTTAAGACAAGACCAGTTGTTCCAGATAATATATACAACTGGCAATTTTTTCACGATGACCAAGATATTCTAAGATTCATTTAATGTTTGGACCATTATGAGAATCAGTGCATAGATTGCAATACCTTAATTGAGAATAAGGATGGTAAAGACTGTCTTAGGAAATGAGGTTTTCCAATTAAGTTTCAATTAGATTCCTAAGGGCCTAGTTGAAATTGAAGCATTGTTCAATAGTCAAAATGATCACTCAACAAAGATAAGCAATTTTAAGGTTAAGGATTTGGAAGAAATTAACTTAGGATCAGAAACCAGTCCTCAAGTTGTTTATATTGGAAAAGGTTTAGATTCTAATATAATGGAAAATTTGATTAAACTTTTGAGAAAATATAAGCATGTTTTTGCATGGTCATATGAAGACCTAAAGGCTTATAGGGAAGACCTTTTCCAACATGAGATTCCACTAAAATTGGAGGTGAAACCATTTAGGCAAAAAGAGGCCTATTAATCCTTTGTTGGCCCCCAAGATGCAGCAAGAATTGATGAAGTTAAAAGATGCTGGGATCATCCAGCCTATCAGACACTCAACATGGGTTTCAAACTTGGCACTAGTCAGAAAAAAAGAATGGTGACATCAGGTTATGTGTGGATTTCATAAATTTGAATATTGCCTCACTAAAAGATAACTATTCCTTACCTAATATGGAGGCAATGTTACATAAAGTGACTGGTTGTGAGCTATTATTAATGATGGATGGTTTCTCTAGCTACAACCAAGTTTTAGTAAAGGAATCAGGGAAGTACAAGACTACATTTACCACTCCTTGGGGAACTTATGTCTATATCAGAATGCGATTTGGATTGATAAATGTAAGAGAAACTTTTCAAAGGGCCATGGATGTTGCTTTTTAATAATTTATTGAATTATTCATGGTTATTTATCAAGATGATCTAACTGCATACTATAAGAAAGCTGAAGATCATTGTGAACACCTAGGTAAAAATTTTAGTAAAGCTTTGGAATATGGTGTTTCATTTAATCCTAAAAAATGTCACTTTGCAATACAAGAGGAAAATTTGCTGGGACACATAGTGTCTAAAAATGGAGTAAGAATAGACCTAGAAAGAGTATAACTAGTCTAGAAAGTCATTGCTAAAAAAAAATTAAAAGGGGTTTAATCTTTCTAAGGAAATATTAACTTTGTCAGAAGGTTTATAGCAAACTTTGTAGAAATTGTTAAACCTATAATAAAGTTGCTGAAAAAAGATGCAAAATTCAACTTGAATGAAGAAGCTCAAATGGTATTTGAGAAAATAAAGAAGGCAGTGCAAGAGGCTCCTATTCTAAAATCACTTGATTATAGTAAGTCATTTTCTCTGTTTCATTTGCATCTTATCATACAATTGATGTTGTTTTACTACAAAAAGATGAACAAGTATTTGAGCATCCAATAGCTTTTTATAGTAAATCTCTTCAGGTTGCAGAGATAAATTATGAGATGATGGAGAAGCAGGCATATGCTTTAGTGAAAGCAGTAAAAAATTTTAGACCATATTTGGTCTATGCTAAGGTACAAGTATATGCCCCACACTCAACAGTAAAGGATATTCTTACTCAATCAAAAGTCACTGGTAAGAGGTGTAAGTGGATAAATAGAATACAATAATTTAATCTTGAAATCCACATTACAAAGTTAATAAGAGGTCAGGGTTTGGGCAAAATCATGACAAAAGATAACTTGGATTTGGTACAAGTAAATGATACAGAGACACATGATCAAACAGTCACAAGTATAGAAAGACAACCATTTTATACTGATATTGTGTATTTGTTAAATAATACCAAGTGTCCTAAAAATATGTCAGAAAATCAAAAGAGAAGTATGAAGCTGCAAGCTCAGAAGTACACCTTGTTTCAAGCAGACCTATATTGGAAGGATAAAAATGGTGTGCTACTGTTATTTTTAGATAAAGATCAAGCTAAGAAAATATTAAATGAAATGCATGCTGGGATATGTGGTGGGCATTTCTCTACAAAAACTACTGCTCATAAGATTTTAAGGGTAGGGTATTATTGGCCCAGTGTTTTTAGAGATACCCATACAGTTTTTTGGAAGTGTGAGCCTTGTCAAATATTCTCAAACAAGTTAAAGTTCTCAGGTGCCCTTTTGTTAAATCATGTAAGTGCTTAGACACCTTTTTCCATGTGGGGTATTGACTTTATTGGAGAATTTTTAGAAAATTCTAGTGGAGGGCACAGTTGGATACTAGTAGCTACAAATTATTTTACTAAGTGGATAGAAGCTATCCCTACTAAAAAAGCAACAAGTAAGATACAAAATTTTTATTAGAAAATATTTTAACCAGATTTGGTGTTCCAACCAAACTAGTCATGGATAATGCCATGTGTTTCAGATCTGATGAGATCATACTTTTGCAATGAATATGGGATTATAATGTCTTATTCATCCCCATATCATCCTCAGGCAAATGACTAGGCAGAATCCAGTAACAAAAGTATTCTAAAATTTTTTCAAGAAAAATTTAGAGAAGAACAAGAGAGCTTGGCATACAAAGTTAAGATTAGCCCTGTGGGCTGATAGAATAACAGTTAAGAAGGCTATTGGTAGGTCACCATTTAAGTTAGTATATGGTCTACAGGCTAGGATGCCTATAAATAATTTGTTACCTATATACAAGTTCATACAAGAAGAGGAGCTAGAAGTCTCAGATCTAATGAAAGATAGAATATTATATCTGACTGAACTTGATGAGAAAAGAAGAGAAGGATAGAAATAAAACATAAAACTGCAACAAAAAATGAAGTATTTGTTTGATAAAAGAGAAAGTTGTAGAAAATTTATACTTGGTGACCTACTGCTTCAATGGAATGTAAGATCAGAAGACAAAGATAAGCATAAAAAGTTTGAATCTTTATGGCTTGGTCCTTTTATTGTTTCACAAAGCTTTGGGAAGGATTCCTATTTACTAAACAACATGGATGATGAAGAGTACAAGTTGCTAGTGCATGGGCAATTTCTAAAGCCTTTCTTCAACTAAAAAAGCAAAGTTTATGCATAGTAAGTTTATGTATCATATTGTATATAGGTGGGTTTTCTTTTCTGTTGTGTGTTTTCTTTTAAGAAGTAGGTTAGTCAGCATTTCCTGCATTTTTTGAAGAGGTCTGCAACTAGAGATTCTGAGATTCTTTGTCATAAACTATGTTTAGCCATCCTTAGATAGAGCCATTATTAGTTGTATTTTCTATTTTAGAGTTTACCCTAAAAATTCTTAAAATCCCTGTCATTCTTATGCTCAGAAGGTAAAGATGCATGTTTGAAACCATTTACATATCTCTGCAAATGATGTTTTTGCTCAAACCTTAGATCAAAATGTCAAAAACCCTAAGCCTTGGAGTAATTTGGTTCGAAATTGCAGAAAAGCCCTAAAATTTTGAAGCTAGTTCTATTTCTCTATTAATTTTTCATGACTTAAGTCCAAGCTTATTTGCTTGTGTTTATTTCCTAGTCACTATGTCTCATTTGAAGAAAAAAATATTCCTTATGGTCTCGATACTTAGCGGAAAGCTTTGGTTGCGTGGTCTCATGATGAAAAAGAATATACTGAAAAGGTTATGAGACTTAACACAGACCATCGATCTCAGAAATAATCCAATGATAGTCACTTTGTCTCTTGATAATGTAGACGTCTAAAATCATCCTTATATTAATTTAATTAATATTTCCATAACATTATAGTTAATTTTAATTAATTATGTTTGTTATATTCTTTTATCTATTTAATTAAATATGATTTACTTTCCTTAGTATTTTAATTTAATTTAAATACTACCCCCTTTGATGTATTAAATTTTATTTAATACATTCCTCTTCATTAATCCCCTTTAAATAAATTTTTAATTTATTTAGTCCTCCATATGACTTAATTCTACTAAACCACAATTAATCTAAATCTAATTTAGATTAAGCTAATTTGAACCTAGATCCTACCCTACTTCACATCACTCTCACCAAATAAACCTATTCACTAATTAACTAAGGTTAATTAGACTATTTTCTTGATTCCTACAACAATTAGTCTTGATTATTTGCTTAGACATGTGTGAGCAAATTTCTAAAAATACACTTTTCCAAATAATCCTTATTCGGTGCCAACAAGGTTTCTTACACCCTTGATGACACCTTCTTACACTTGCTAAAAGTGTTTCATTGGACTAAAACTCTTACACTCTCTTACAAGATCCTTCACATGTGTACTTCAAGTACACTTTGACCCATCACATCCAAAGTTTCTCACACATGTGTGAGAAAAGTAGGCCTCTTGCATGGCTTATGTGTCCCTCATGTGACACCTATGTGGATGTCACATGAGATCCACCTCATCCAACCCCTCTCTCTCCTCCAAAAATCTATAAATAGAGACCATTGTCAAGAGAAAATCATCTCTCATTTATGCATTGTCACCATGATAGTTTAGTGTTTGAATTTCATAGCTTATTTTGATGTTCATGTTTGTAGGTCATTTAGAAATCACATCTTTGGTAATCATGGAAAGTGTTAGCTCTTTTTCTTGCAAAACTTACCTAATGATGACAGTATACCTTGTATACTCAGTTGCAACCTCTTTTAAGCAAGAGAAAGGCTAATTTCTAAGGATTGGATAATATCCTTCTTCATTTTTGAGCTCCGCAGACTTAAGTAGGTTTTATCTTTTAAAGATTATTGATATCTCAGTCTATGTATTTAGTGGATTATTTCATCCACTGGGTATGAACCATAAACCTCACTGTAACAACTTATAGAACAATTTAGAGATTGCAATGACTAATTTAAAATAGAGCACTATAAGCCAGGCTATGGTTTTGAGAACATAGGCCAATGAGTCAAGGATTTGCATCCTTCTTCCTTTTGTCTTTAGGAGGGATAACCGAATGATTCACTCTCTAAAGAATCAACAAAGTGGACACTGTCCTACTGAAATAAGTCCTTGATGAGTTTAGCTCATATAGTTTAGTGACAAGTGTGTTTGGAATAATTTTAAATGTCTTAAAAACTTAGATGATGATAAATTATCAGACCCAAGTCTAGAGAAGTGCTTATCCTTTGGGTTACAGAGTCAAAAGCTTTATGTTTGACATAAACAAAACACTGTAAGCTACCTTATAACCTACATGCAATTAGGATAAGTTTCCTTACAAATTATCTGATTACCTCTAAAATACTGTATCAAATCCTTAAATACTGATATGCTTCCAGAAACTACTCACAAAACTTAGTTCTTTACATGAAAGAAACATGCAAGTAATTAGATAGTCACCTTGTAACCAAAATACTTCAGCTTGCCTTACAATCTTAACATAAACAAGCATACACAGGAAATAAAGAGACAACAATAAAGAAGATTAAAATTGCACCATATTTTATTGATGTAATCCTTCTTTCATACATAAGAAAAAGCTTTGAAGCTTGAAAGAACACAGGCACAGATTTAGGAAGACTGATTCTTTACATTATATTTTTCATCCTCTTCTCTAAAATACTACTCTCTTCTATATATATAGGTCTTCAACCATCTTGGAATCTCTTTCAAAAGTATGCTACCAGCTTCGGATGGTCTCAGAAAACCTAACCCTAAAACTACAGAAGAGACAAAAAGAAAGAAAGAGAAGAAGCGGTGGAATGACCAAGTCAAAAAGATAGAAACAAATATTTGTTGTTCTTCTCCCGATCTAGCGACTTGAATATGATAGTATACATGGTAGATGGTAGTAGTTATGTCAAGTCTGGATGACCATGCTTTTATATTTACCTACATTCTCCTTTTGCAATAACTGTCCTCTTTATCTTCAATGGTGAGGTACCAAGTAGTCATCCTTACTCATCGTCCAAAATTTCTTCTTCTACTACTGGCTTCTTTCTTTTGGGTGTAGTCATCACTTCCCATGCTTTCACTTCATCATCTGATGGCCACTTGAAGTCCTGAGTACTTTGTATTTGGACCTTTTTCCTGTCCCATCTCGCATCAGTGATATTTTTGATGTCTACTAGAAACTTATTGATGTCAGTTTCTACCTTGAAAGCTTTGTCCAATATCTTATTGAACCCTTCTACATCAATATCAGTTCCTGAAATAAATGCCTCACTACTAGGCATTTTTCTGTCAAACTCACCCCTCCAGGCATCTAAGGCCTTCATTTGATCATCGTCTCCTCTTAAGGAAGGTATAAATCTATTAAAATCATAAGAAAAGTGGCTTAACTTTACCTCAATTTGGTTCAATTTGCCCTTAAAGAATGAGAGAGAAATATTAACTCTTTTGATCTCATCTTCAACTTCAGTAACTATTTCTGGCAAATCTGATCTCAGGGATTGCAATGATGCTAGCTTCTCAAATAATTGCACCCTAGTAGACCACTTAGTAAAATAGGGGTTGAGGATAACCAAATACCCCATTACCTCCATGTGCAAAGCTAGAAATTTGTTATAAGTATTGAGTATAACATCAGCTTTATCTTTTAAGATATCAATTCTATGTTGTAGCAGACCTTTCAATGCTCTTAAAGCAACCTCATTTCCTTTCTCTTCCTCAGCTTTTTCCTCAGCTACCTCTTCAGACTTTGCTTTGTCTTCAATTTGTAGGGGCTGTGGTACATACATCACCTCAGTCTTTGTTTCCAATTCTTCCATCAATTTATTTATCATCTGATCCCTCTGATAAAGTTGCACTCGACACATTTCTCTATCTTTTGCCAATGCACTAGTCTCTTCCACCAATGTGTTGCACCTTTCAGACAATTGTTTAGTTTTATCTTCATTCAAGTGAGCCCAATGTGTTATGATTTGAGATATCTTCAAATCCCTTGTATTTTGCATTGTCCACACCATTTGATTTCCTACCATATTCTCCTGAATATTCACCACTTGGGGTTTTTGGTCTTTTGGGCATAGGCTCCACATTGCAAAGGCTTGAGAATTTGGGCTATACCCAAATCCTTTTATCACATCGCCTATTTGAACTTCACTAGCCATCTTGAGATCTAGCTATTTCCTTATTTGATCAATAATGAAGGTGGATGCTAAATCCCAACCCTCAACCAATAGTATTCCACTTCCTAATACTAATTTCCTGGCATCCTCTGGTGAAATATCCTCATTTTCAGGGTCATAATTTTGCAAAGCCATCAATGCCTCATTAGTTATGGTCTTTTTGTCATCAACTGTCAGCTCTGCTCTTATTTTTTCTTTCTTATACCATCTTAGGAAGTCTTTAAACTCCTCAATTTTCACAAAATTATCATCATTCAAAAATTCTTGTTGATGAATCAATCTCTCATCAATACAGACCTTAAGGGGCATTTCAACCTCATCATCTAAATCAGGCTGCTGTTTCTTGCCTTCCCTAATTGTCTTCCTTAGGTTATGATCATATAACCTATTTCTAGGTACTAAGGCCTTAGCCTTATCTTTCTTCTTATTTTTCCCTTCAGTTGAAGGCTGACCTATCTCTAGTTTCTGCCTCTTTGCAGTAGGTTCTTCTATATCATATAGTTGGGCAACTACTATCAAATCTATAATGTGGCCCTCTACTCCCTACAACTATGGTATTTCAGCAATATCTTGCTGTGGTGGAGCATGCATAGTAGGACGTGCATAATCAGTGTCACTACTACTATTGTATTTAGATTCTAAATGATCGGGTGTCTGAGCACCTTTCTTTTCAAGAACTATATCAAGCTATTCTATAAGCACATAATAGTTGTCTATCATGCCACAAAGCCAACCCATTTCTCTTTATTTTCCTCTCAAGTTTTAACAGTTCCTAAATCCTCAGTCTTCTTGTATAAATATCATCTTCATCTAAGATATTCCTTGTTGCATCTTCCTTTATGCACTCACAGTGGACATTAGTATTGGGGATTATAGGAGTATACAATTTCCTTACCCCTGCCATAAAAAATTCTAGGTCAATGTATCTATAAGGGGCTGCCCCTATTCTATATCCTTCCAACCATTGACCCACTGCATCAATAGCACCCTTGCCAATTGTGAAATAAAAAATCTTGAACTGCCTAGGGGTCAAAGTCCCCTTCTTATGTGGTGAAAAATTCTCATTGTCTATCAACAATAGCTGCCATATAAATTCCATTTCTGCCACTCTTGTTGGTACATAATATGGTAATAGATGAGGTGGGTGAATACACCCATATACCCTAATGACTGTATAATTCTCTTCCAAAAAGAAGTCACCCCAATTATGCTTTCCACCCCAGCTATCTGTATACTCACACGGCCTAAGTAGTTGTATAACGTTTAATGGGATTCTTGTTCTGCTGGTCCCCAAACTCTATACTATTGGATACATAATCCAATTCTGAAAGGCACAATAATCACATTCCCTAGAAGTGTAATTCCAAACCCTCATCCAAAATTGGATAGGGTTTGGTCCTGCTTGGTAGAATCTCTGAGGGGTTAAATTATTAACATCCATGATAACAAAATTGAAATGCAAAAGGAGATGCATAAGAATGAAGTAATGTAAAAACTTGGGCTCCTTCTCCTTTGGGTTCTTCATTCTCTTTTGGGTTGCAATGAAACCCTCATGCATTTCATCTATGATGTAATGAATATAATCATAACTAGTATTGGAGTGGACCTCTTGTAGGTCCAACACCATCATCAAAATCCCTGCATCAATCTTCTCTATGTCACCATCTATTCCTAGCACTCTGCACAAGGCATAGGCAACATACTTGATATAGAAGTGTAGATCCTTATAATAATAAGGGTTGTTCCTGGACATAGGGTCAAAATACTTTCTCACTTCCTTTAGCATATGTTTCAACAACTGGCTCCTAGCAATCCTAGGCTTTAGAGTATATCTATGTTGCTGCTTCATCATGTCAATTCTGGTAGACATGGTGTTGTATAAGCCAAAGGCTTGCATGAATGAATTTCTATTCAATATCAATAAGGTAGTGCCATCATCCCTCCTGATGGACTTAGAAAAAATATCATAATGATTGGCTAGGTCCAAGAACAATTCTACATCTAGGAAGACATCAGGAACAATCAACCTGGGTAAACCATAGGTCCAAGGGTTTGACACTGGGATGGCCTTGTCAGAATTCTTGTAAAAATAATTAAAAAGAGAAAAACCTGTATTTCCTAGAGTGATAGCATCTCAAATATCTAGATAGTCATCAATGAGCACATTTGCATTAACCTTTTTATTCTGTGTCAAACCAGGAAGGAGGCAGAGGAATTCATCTGAATAATTCACTTTTCCCTTTTCCTCGTCCTCCACCCTCTCACTTTCGCCGCTGGTTGAGGCTACACTCACCGCTCTGCTCATGTTTTTAGTGCTTGAATCTCCTCTTCTTTACCGGTATTGAAACAAATCTATCACCGAGACTCACAGACTTTCTTGCGCATAATTCTAGGAACAATGAACTTATAAATCACAGAAAACTCTGCAAATCTTTGAATTTTACTCTGTTTGGCAACTGAACTCTTTAAGTTTAGAAACTCTGAAAGCAAGGTGAATGTAAATTAACAAGCCATCAACTCCTTATAGTAACTGTTCAAAGTACATAACTCATGATTCTCAGAACATCAATTCTGTCTTTAATTCCACATACTGTGAACATAATTGAAAACCTAGCCGTAGTTTCCTGAGTGTGACAGGAAAATCAAATTTGTAAAATTGAATCCTTGGCAAAACCTTATAAAATTCAAATGAGCTGACATGTCACCCTGGGATTGGCCTACTGTCATACATCTTAGCTACCATTTTTCTTCACAGAAATCAAAATCTGAAAATCTTATTGGCCACTGAATAATTCATACTAACATATTTAATACTGGCACCTTTTTACAAAAATTAGCATTAAGCGACAAGGCGACTGCACTCATTTTCTCTATCACTGATCCCAATCCTTAACCTATGATTTATCCAGAGACATGGTGATGGTGCAACTTCCTTACCTTTACTAACCATAGTTAACATTTGGTGACCACGTGACACAAGGAAATCAAAGTCGCGAATGGTTATCACTAACCCACGTTATTTTATGAGACTATGTGACTAACTGTTAGTGTTAGCTTCCGTAGTTATTTCTTAGTCGCTAAATGTTATCTTTCTTCTGCCAGACTGCACGACAACCCTTAGTCACCTGATCGCTGAATGAAAATTTTTGAATGCCAAAAACTTTCTGAGACATCATGATAAAGCATCCTGCCCTTAAAATCATTCTGCGACCTCGCGACATACCCTTGACCGCTGAGTCACGAGGACTTTTCTCTTTAGGCTTTTTTATTCTCAGACTTGGCGATTACCATAGGATCTTTCAATGATTTCATCTGACAGCTGTCGCTTAATCGCCAAGTAACTTATCATACCTTTAAAATATCCTGAGACCTTGTGGCTAACAGTTACCCCTAATTAGTCTCGTAGTCACTAAATAAACTTATACTTTTAAGCGATCATTCTGAAATCCATTTGCCTCTTGACACATGTCTTATTCTGATTTGAAATCTGAGTTATCTGGCAACAACCCAACTATGCTTTATTAGAAACTGTTAAAGGTTAGTCATGTAATCTCATGGACTTCAACTTAACTGGCATCTTTTCTAGAGACTGCGCGACTAAAGCTTTAACGTCATTCTTCACATGAGACTCATTTAGCGATTATGTGACAAAAGGTAATCACGATGTCTCTTAATAAAGTCTTAACTATGGAAAACATCTTGCGACCATCCAACTCACCTGTGGGCCCACTGGCATATTACTTCTCTATCCAAATGATTCAGCGATTACGTGACATAAAGCAAATTGCAAAGTCTAGGAAAGAATAGGGAATATTCGTATACTGCATGAGACAACGTGACAAAAGTTAATCACAGAGTCAGGGATAAAAAAGAATATTCTATTTTAAGTTGTGTGAATAAGTGATCAGAATAGAGCTCATGACTTAAGTGAGGCAAAAAGTAACTGAGAAACATAAGCGAACAACACCTTAGGGTTTTTCTTCAAATTTGAACACTGGACAAACTAGGGTTTCAAGTCTTTGAATATTTTCACTGGTTTTAGGCTTGAAAACATGAAAATTTGAAGAGGGAAAAACATAAAACCGAGGGAAAGGAACCAAAACCTGGAATATAACCAACAGAATGAATCTTATTTTCTCTTTGATATTGCATATCATCCTAGTGTAGTATTTGCATCTTCATCTACATATGATGAATAGCTTGAGACAAGTTCTTCATACTTATTCTTGAGTTCTTCATCCATCCATTAGTTGCACTTAGTTTTCATCCATCAATCAATCATAGTGGGATTTTAGGATTGTGTTGGGAGAGCACACCCACAAACTTCTCTAAGAGAAAATTGACAAGGCTTGGGTGCACTTGTTTGGCTCATTGAAAGTTGTGGTGAAAGGTTCTTGTTTTAGATTTCATTATAAACATGCTAACTTCTTGAATCCTTGTTTCTAATGACTAACTCTAATGTTTGAATGTTTTAGTGTTGTCTTTCCAGGTATAATTTTTATCATATACATATTGGCACACCCGGTGGGACCCACATCCCTTATTTTCTAAATTTTTTTTACAGATTTTCCATCATTCTGGAAATTCTTAGACAGACCCGTCTCCACTCTAGAGTCGCCATCTCCATTGATCACCATCTACGCTCCTCGGCCATCTACAAAACTCGGTTATATACTCCTATACCTCACCATCTCCACCTATGCAGAAACAGACTTATAACACTGTGGTTTTAAACTACTTTTTATGAAATTTTTAGTATTTTAACTCTTGGGTTTTTGACAGTAACGCAGTCTTTTATGAGTTAAATATTGTTTGATTGGGTAAAAATCTTATTTTTAAGTCTGGTTAAGTCTTCTTTCTAAAAGAATCTGACTATGTGTATTTGGCCGTCTGTGTAGGCATTTCACCATTTCTACTGATCGCCGCCTACGTAGATCCCCGTCTGTGATACTTCATCGTCTGTGCATTTTCCTAAGTTTTGTGATTTTCTGCAACATTGAATATCTGAGATTCCAAGACTACTAATGAATTTCATTCTAGTTACCTGATGATTTTTAACAGATTATTAAAATGAACTTGTATGATTAAACACTTGTCTTGGAATGCATGTTGGTTAAAATTAAACTCACTCAATCTTGAATGTTAAAGAAATGAGCTTCACCAATCTTGAATGACATAAGGTAAATAAACACACATTTCCAAGCTTTCTTTTTGTTGTTTGGAAAAGAAATTGAACATGAATGATTAATCATACTATTGTATATTTTGCTTGGATAGAAAAACACATAGTTTATTTTAATAGGTTCAATTTGGAATGAAAACTTCTTGGTGTGTTTGAAGAAGTGTTTTTCAACACTTCTTTTGAACTATATGTCATTAGATTAAAACCTTTAACATAAGTGATGCTATGATTAAGTTATAATCATATCCTCTCCCCTCACCTTCACAGATCTTGGGTGAAGAGAAAGCTTAGCTTAATCAAGCTTCTAGAGAGGCCAGTCTAGAGGGTGCGCTTCCCCTTTAGAGGATGACCTCAAATCGGTAATCCCTTTGGCTGGTATAGAAATAAAGTGCAACCCAAAGGTCCTCTTTATCCCTTCAAGCTTGGGTGGGTCATGTTCAATGATAGTCCATACTGAGTGAATATCTTCAGCATAGTGGCATGGTTGAGCTAGAGACTTAAGTGTCTCACGCCATACAAACCAATTGCGGGGATGCCACGAAACCTTGCTAGCAACCATAAATTAGTAGCCTACCCAGTTCACCTCTGAATGGTGACTTATTATAGTTCAAGGGGAGGCAAGATTCCCCCCCCAAGATTCTCATCATACGTGTCCCAGGGTATTGTGTTGCGAAGGAGATCTTCATAGCATGACAACAATACCTGGCAAAAGGAAGAAACACGGGTGCCCTTCTGGGGGTGGCATTGTTGTGTGAGATGAAGGACTACCAAGTAATGAGCCTATAATATTTCATACAAAGCCAAATTCCTAAGGTAGCTACTATTTGAATGGTCTTCATTATGTTAGACCCAGTAAAAACATAAGTGGCTTGAAAGAGTCACTTGAACATACACAAACGAGATCCTACAATTTGAAATCAAGGTTTTCCAATGTCACATTTGCTGGTATCCCTCAAGGTTTCTTTATCCCTTGTTGGATTTTTTTGAGACATGTGGTTGTTATTTTCTGGTTTGAATGTCCTTAAATCAGTTCTTTCCATCGAACAAATTTGCCCAAAATCAGACTGAAGGTCAAAAATCTGCCCAAAATTTCAACACATTGCCTTAGCCACAGTCGGCCGTCTCCACTCTGGATCTACCATCTATGTAGATTACCATCTACATAGATCACCATCTGCATAGATCATCGGCTGTGTCTGAGACTACCGTCTCCACTTTAAAATAGTGAGCTTCCAAATTTGCTAATACATTCAAAATTTGACCTTATGCAGGACTTCAAAATCATTTGTCCTAGATCAATCAGTCATGCAGCCAAAATCAGATTTCTCATATGACATGACCAATTTCAAGAAACATAAGAAGGTTAAGCTTCCAAAACCTCCAGTCATTAGAGAATAGAAAGAAACCACTCGCAAATCCAAAGAGTATCAACACATTACCAATTCAATTCATCAGGAAATCAATTATTGTGACAAAGTTAACAAAAAAATTTACAACAACAAAGTTTGCAATTTCATGGCCAAATTATTGATCAATCATGCCTTTGTTGCGCTTGAACATTATGATTAAACAACCATCTTGCTTCTAGGATCAATTTCTCAATTCTTCTATCATCATCGAAACATCATTCCTTCTCTTGGAGCATTAGATCAAATCAAACCAACAATTTTAGGTTGAAAGACCTTAATCAAAGTGTTACAGACCTTCATCCTCAAAAAAACACAAACATTTCTTGTAAACCATCAGTTTATCTCAAGTAATTTAAATCCCTTAGTGATGTCCCATTTTTCTTGAGATCACAATTCCATCTTCAAGTAGAACAAGTATTACTTTAAATCTTTTTGTGTTTATATAATCACAAGGTTTTGACATGCTTAGGCTTTGTTCCAAAAAACTTTTAAATCAATCAACCAATATTTAATCAAACATAAATCAAATCCAATCAAATCTTTTGGTGTTTTTTCCTATTTTTGCTGGTTCTCCTCATTCCTTGCCCTGCTCTCTGTCAAATTTTCAGGTTTTCAAGTCTAAACCTTGCCAAATTTGCAAAAACCCTGAAAAACCCTAGTCATATCCAAGTGTTAAATGATGAATTTCAAACCCTAGGTTATGCCTTATGTTTCAACATTACCTTTTTCATTCACTTAAGGCATGTGTTATAAGTTAGGTCACCTCGTCGCGTTATCCCGAGCGAATATTCCATTTACTTTCCTGACTTTGCTTTTTCCTTGTGTCGTGTAGTCTCATTCAGAAATAGAATATTCCTTCAGTGTTACGAGACTTTGTGATTTTTTTCAGTTGGGTAGTCGCAAGATATCCATGTTATAAGGCTTTGTAAAAAATGGGACCCACCGTCTGTCGGGTGATCGCGGGAGATTACAACAGTTATGAAAAATGTTCTCAGACTTCGCGATTACTTCATGTCGCGTCATCGCCAGATCAAGCTGAAGAAAATAGTTATGTCATGCCTTCAGTCATGTGGTCTCAGAATAGAATGGCGGTTAAGTGATTTCAGCTCAGACTACCTGACTAATCGTTTGAAGTTTGCGGTAATTTTTAGTCGGGATGTCTCCAGGACAAGATAAATGCTTCAGTTTTCTATTATGCAACAAGAAGACCAATAATTGGGTGACATCTGTCATAAGGCAAGTGGGTGATCGCGTGACCACCAGAAGGATGAAGTGGATTTAGTGACTTTGAGACTAAAGTTCTTTTCCCTTTATCGCGGTGTCTAGAAATAATTTAAGGGTATGCCCGATCATCTGGCGATTAAACGACTGCCGTCAAATAAAAGAATCAGAAGATCCAACGGTGGTCACAAACTCTAGAAAGAAAGGTGCCCCAGGGAAAAATTCCTCCTGACTTGGCGATTAGGGTATGTCACGCAGTCGCTATGAGTAAAGAAAAGGCGCATGTAACCTGTTAAGGTAATGTTGAATATATCTCCCGACTGGGCGACTAGGCATTGTCGGCTGGTCTTGAAACAGAAAGTAAGCATCTGGCAACAAAGAGACAACCGTGAAGGTTAATGATAATGGCTAGTCGCCAAGTCTTAGAAAGAAAGATGAGTTAAGGTTAACTATGCATGACTTTGATTTCAATTATGTCGCATGATCACCAGATTATGACTCAATTCAAGAAAGGTTAAGAAAACACATTGTCGCCAAGTCTAGAGATACAACTATGGTTAATAACAAAGGCCCGTGACAAAGAGACTTAATACAGTCGCGAGGTCACCTGATTACAAGATCTAAAAAATGGCGGCAGTTTCTTGATGTGACACTATGAATCGCTCGGCAACCAATCAGAGGCTCATATTTTGATTACAGTGCAAAAAAGGTAGCTGAGATGTGAGAAAGATATCAACAAATTCCTACTTGATGTCAAGAACATCACTAATGTAAGATGGGATAGCTAGAAGGTACAGGTACAAAGTACTCAGGACTTCAATTGGCCATCAGATGATGAGGTAAAGGCATGGGAAGTCATGACAACACCAAAGAAAAAGAAGCCTGTGGTAGAGGAAGAAATTTTGGATGATGAGTGAGGTAAACACTTGGCACTTCACTGTTCATAGACAAGATGGATAGTTATTTCAAAAGGAGATGTAGGTGAGCAGGAGAGAACAACTATCCAGACTCAGCATAACTACACCAGCTACCATCTACAAATTAGATTGCATTCGCTAGATCGGGAGAAGAACAAGAGACATCTGATTATACCTTTTTGACTTTGTCTTTTCACCACTTCTTCTCTCTCTTTCTTTTGTCTCTCTTGTATCTTTAGGGTTAGGGTTTTGAGACCATCTGAAGCTTGTTGCATCCTGAGGGATTCCAAGATGGTCTAAAATCTATATATAGCGTGTGAATTGTAATAGTTAAAGGTCTTTGATGTTGGAACATTTTTGGAGAAGAGATAATATACTACAGAATTCAGATATTCTGGTTTATGTCTATCTTTTGAAGCTATATCACCTTTCATGTATGAAAAGATGGATTATATAAATAATATACAGTACAATTTTACTCTCCTCTATTACTGTCTTTTTATTCTCTGTGTATGATTTTCTATGCTAAGTTTACAAGGTATTCTGTAGCATTCTGGTTATAAGGTAAACATTTGATTATTTGCGAGTTTCTTTCAAGGAAAGAATTAAATTTTGTGAGTAATTTTAAGGAGCATACTGCTTTGATTAAGAATATGATACAATAGATTTGAGGTGATAGGATAACTTGTAAGGCAATTTATCTAAGTTGCATGTGAACTGTAAGGCAGTTTACTATGTTTTGTTTTGATGATATCTTAGATTATATTTGACTCTATAGCCCAAAGGATAGGCACTAACCCAGAAACAGTCTGATAATCCATCTGTGTCTGAGATATTCCAAGTTATCAAAACCAAATCAATTAAAATACTATGTTACTAAGAACAAACAAACTGAACTTGTTAAGGACCTCTGTCAGTAGGACACTGTCCATATTATTTATTCCTTGAAGAGTGAATCCATTAGGTTGTCCCTCCTGTAAAGAAAAGGAAGAAGGATGAGAATCCTTGTATCACTGGTTATTATTATGTTTATAACTATGATTTGTATGCTAATATCTTGTTTATGGTTATGCTTGGTCATTTGCAAGATAATTCATAAGTTGGTCCAATAAAGATACATAGCTAATCAGTGTCCACATCAACAAATACTGTGTAAACAGCAATCTTAAGAGGTAAAACCTGCCTAAGTATTTGTGGAGCTCAAAAATGAAGAAGCACCTTATCTAGTCCTTAGCAATTAGGCTTTTCTTGTCTCTAAATCAGTATTAGGAGGCATAGTGTTCAAGTAGTTTTTTCAAGCACTGTGATTCATACAAGAAAAATCCCTAACAAAGTGGTGACTCTGCTGGGGACTAAGAGATTAAAAGATTAGTTTTAAAGTATTTACAAATTCCAATTGTTGTTGTCATACTAACCATTGATAGTTATTCATTCATCCCAATTTATTGGGTGGCGACTCTGAAAGGAAATCTCTGAGATTGGTGCAAAATAATGTCTTACAGAATGAATACTAGGTCAAGAACAAGAACTGACCCAGAAAGGGTATTAAATGAAGGAATCCCATCAACCTCAAGAGTTGGAACCTCTTGGAGAAAAAAGAAAAACTAGGTTGATATGGATGAGACTCCTTTAAAAGGTGAAGAAACAAATGTCAGGAGTGATAGGAATACTGTTCAGCACTCTTTTGATGGAAATACTTCAGACTATGAGGAGGCTACTGAAAGAGTATTGGATACTCCCACAGTTACTTCTACTTCAAATGAAAGAGAAGAAATTACTACACCTAGTTCAGACTCAGAAGATGGCCCTTCTGATATGCTGGACAATGAAGAGAAGTTTATTTTAAAGCAGCTTGCCTTAGTTTAGCAAATGAAAAAGGAAAGATAAATAAGAAAGAAAAATAATGATCACAAGGATCTTGATAACAATAGGAAAAGACATCCTAAACACCAGACTACAAAATAAACAGATAAGTCTCATAAAAACAAAGAAATACCAGTCACTCAAAAAGCTTCTACTTTACAAATAGATAAGGGTAAAAAGAAAATGGGTGAACATAGAGATCAAGACCCTAAATTTTAGAAACCTATTGTTGAACAAATGTCCAAATTAGAGATTGATTTGGAAAAATTGAGAAGTGAAAAATAAACCATGGAAAAAATGCTAGAAAAGGCCCAGATGGAAGCTGCTACAATTGAAATGAAGAAAAAGATTGATTTTTTACAGTCTTCAAAGTATTCTTTTTCTGGACCAGAGAATAATACATCTTCCAGAGGAAAAGCTATTGTGACTAAGGAAGATGATAGTGTTCAAAGGAAGCCATTACATAATGAGAGGTACAAATAGTTTGATTTTGTTGGTATCCCTGGATACCCTAATATTTTTCCTAAAGATGTTGGTGATATAGGAGAAAAGCTCCTGAAGTTTGCTGGTAATAATGTGATTTCCTATGAAGCACACTTAAGAAAATTCATTGACTTTGTTGATGATTTGAATATCACCCATGAAGATGTACTAATGAAACTTTTTGTTCAGTCTCTTGTTGAAGATGCAAGAGAATGGTTTAGGAGCCTTGCTAATGGCTCTGTTGTTTCTATGGATGAATTGATTGAGTTGT
>MU223269.1:2628652-2644149 GCA_018584345.1 Thuja plicata
CAAAGAATATTATGGCTGATTTTCTAGCAAATGTTGCTTTGAAAAATGATGATTTGACCTTACATGGAGTATCAATACTTGAAGTTAAAACAAGACCAGTTATCCCAAATAACATATATAACTGGCAGGTCTTCCAAGATGATCAAGATATTCTAAGGTTCATGCAATGTTTAGATCAATATGAAAACCAGACCATAGATTGCAGTTCCTTAGTAGAATCAGATAATGGAAAAGAATACATCTTTGAAAATGAAGTTGTTCAATTGAGTTCTAATCAGATTCCTAGGGGTTTGGTTGAACTTGAAGCATTGTTTGTTAGTAAACAAAATGATTCAGCAAAGATAAGCAATGCTAATGTTGAGGATTTGGAGGAAGTAAATTTAGGATCAGAAAATAGTCCTCAAATAGTTTACATAGGAAAAGGTCTAGACTCTCATGTAAGGATAAACTTGATCAAGTTACTGAGAAAATACAAGCATGTTTTTTCTTGGTCATATGAAGACTTGAAGGCATACAGAGAGGACCTTTTTCAACATGAAATTCCCCTGAAATCAGATGTCAAGCTATTTAGACAGAAGCAAAGACCCATTAACCCCTTGTTGGCTCCCAAAATGCAGCAGGAATTGATGAAACTCAAGGATGCTGGGATAATCCAACCTATCAGACATTCAACATGGGTATCCAATCTAGTGCCAGTTAGAAAGAAAAATGGTGACATTAGATTGTGTGTTGATTTCAGGAATCTAAATATTGCTTCTTTGAAAGATAATTATTCACTACCTAATATGGAAGCAATGTTGCACAAAGTGACTGGTTGTGAATTACTGTCAATGATGGATGGTTTTGCAGGTTACAACCAGGTTCTTGTCAAGGAGTCAGAACAATATAAGACTGTATTTACTACTCCTTGGGGAATGTATGTTTATATCAGAATGCCTTTTGGTCTGATAAACGCAGGTGCAAATTTTCAGAGAGCCATGGATGTTGCTTTCAAAGAGTTTATTGATTTGTTCATGGTTTTGTACCAAGATGACTTAAATGCATATTCTAAAAGGGCTGATGATCATTGTGAGCATTTGGGTAAAATTTTTGGTAAAGCACTAGAGTATGGTGTTTCATTAAACCCTAAAAAGTTTCACTTTGCAGTTAAGGAAGGAAAATTGCTTGGGCATATTGTGTCCAAAGAAGGGGTAATAATAGACCCTGAAAGAGTAGAAGCAATTCAGAAGGTAGTTGCTCCAAAAAATTTAAAAGGTGTACAATCTTTCTTAGGGAAGATTAATTTTGTTAGGAGGTTTGTAGGTAATTTTGCTGAGATTGTCAAGCCTATTGTGAAGTTGTTGAAAAAATATACTAAGTTTGTTTGGAATGATGAGGCTCAACAAGCTTTTGAAAGAATAAAGAAGGTAGTGCAGGAAACTCCAGTGTTGAAGTCTCCAGATTACACTAATCCCTTCTCCCTATTTTAATTTGCTTCATTCCATACAATTGTTGCAATTTTGCTTCAGAAAGATGAGCAAGGATTTGAACATCCCATAGCTTTTTATATTAAATCCTTGCAGGCTCCAAAACTTAATTATGAAATAATGGAGAAACAAGCCTATGCATTATTAAAGGCTGTGAAATCTTTTAGGCCTTATTTGGTGTGTGCCAAGGTGCAAACCTATGTTCCACATTCAGCAGTTAAAGATATTCTCACCCAGTCAGAGGTTACTGGTAAGAGGTGTAAGTGGATTACAAGAATTCAAGAGTTCAATTTGGAAATCAGTATCACCAAATTGGTAAGAGGTCAAGGCTTGGAAAAGCTAATGATAGAGGAGAACTTGGATTTAATGCAATCAAATCAAATAGAGGAACATGATCAAGCCATTACCAGTATAGAGAGGCAACCATATTATGTTGATATTGTATTCTTCCTCAAAAATGCTAAATGTCCTGATTATCTGTCTGATAATCAAAAGAGGAGTTTGAAGTTGCAAGCTCAAAAATATGTTTTGATTCAAGGAGATTTATTCTGGAAAGATAAGAATGGTGTACTTTTGCTATGCCTTGACAAGTATCAAGCAGAGAAATTCCTAATAGAGATGCATGAAGGACAATGTGGAGGTCATTTTTTTGCTAAGACCACTGCCCATAAGATTTTGAGGGCAGGATATTATTGGCCTACTTTGTTCAAGGATACCTATGCACATGTTAGGAAATGTGAGCCATGTCAGAGGTTCTCCAATAAGTTGAAATTTGCAAGTGCTCTATTTCTCAACCCGGTGAGCACTGAGGCTCCTTTTGCTGTATGGGGCATTGATTTTATTGGAAAATTTCAAGAAAAGTCTAGTGCAGGGCATAGTTGGATTTTAGTGGCCACAGATTACTTTACTAAATGGATTGAGGCTATCCCCACAAGGAGAGAAACTAGTAAGGTGGTCACTGAATTTCTATTAGACAACATTCTGACCAGATTTGGTGTGCCAAATAAATTAGTCATGGACAATGCTATGAGTTTCAGATCAGAAGAAATGACAAGTTTATGTGAGCAGTATGGGATTACAATATCATATTCATCCCCATATCACCCACAGGCCAATGGACAATCTGAGTCTAGCAATAAAAGCATATTGAAGATATTGAAGAGAACTCTGGAACAAAATAAAAGGACATGGCATACAAAACTGAGATTAGCTCTTTGGGATGATAGGATAACACTTAAGAAAGCAACTGGTCAATCACCTTTTGAGTTGGTGTATGGTTTGCAAGCAAGGTTACCTATTAACAATTTATTGCCCATTTGCCAATACATACAAGAGGAACCTTTAGATCTCTCTGACAATATGGAAAATAGAATGATGTAGTTGAATGAATTGGATGAAATGAGGAGAAATAGTCAGAAAGAAAATGTGAAGTTGCAACAGCAAATGAAATATCTATTTGATAGGAGGGCAACTGAGAGAAAGTTCCAAATTGATGATTTAGTTCTTCAATGGAATGCAAGGGCAGAAGATAAAGGCAAGCATAAGAAGTTTGAGTCTTTGTGGCTGGGACCATTAATTATTGCAGAAACATTTGGCAAAGACTCATACTTGTTGAAGAATATGGAAGGAGATCTTTTTGAGTTGCCTGTGCATGGCCAATTTTTGAAGCCCTTCTTTGAGTAAAGGTCTAGGTTGCAAAAGCAAGTATGTATTATGTTCTCCTTTCCTTGTCCCTTGTTTGTAAATTCTATACATATTTCCCTTTCTGCTTTAGGGTTTTGCTCTATAAGAGGTGGTCTGCAACTAGAGATTCTATGGTTCTTTGTCATAAACTGAGTTTAGCCAATCTGCAATCAGAGCCACTGTTGGTTGTTTTTCCTATTTTTGTTGGTTCTCCTCGTTCTTTGCCCTGCTCTCTGTCAAATTTTCAGGTTTTCAAGTCTAAACCCTACCAAATTTGCAAAAACCCTGAAAAACCCTAGTCATATCCAAGTGTTAAATGATGAATTTTAAACCCTAGGTCATGCCTTATGTTTCAACGTTACCTTTTTCATTCACTTAAGGCATGTGTTATAAGTTAGGTCACCTCGTCTCATTATCCCAAGTGAATATTCCATTTTCTTTCCCAACTTTGCTTTTTCCTTGTGTCACGTAGTCTCATTCAGAAATAGAATATTCCTTCAGTGTTACGAGACTCAGCAATTTCTTTCAGTCGGGTAGTCGAAGATATCCATGTTATAAGGCTTTGTAAAAAAGGGGACCCACCATCAGTCGGGTGATCACGGGAGATTACAACAGTTATGAAAAATGTTCTCAGACTTTGTGATTACTTCATGTTGTGTCATCGCCAGATCAAGCTGAAGAAAATAGTTATGTCATGCCTTCAGTCACGTGGTCTCAGAATAGAATGGCGGTTAAGTGATTTTAGCTTAGACTACGTGACTAACCGTTTGAAGTTTGTGGTAATGCTTAGTCGGGATGTCGCCAGGACAAGATAAATGCTTCAGTTTTCCGTTATGCAACAAGAAGACTAATAATTGGGTGACATCTGTCATAAGGAAAGTGGGTGATCGTGTGACCGCCAGAAGGATGAAGTGGATTCAGCAACTTTGAGACTAAAGTGCTTTGCCCTTTGTCGCGGTGTCTGGAAATAATTTAAGGGTATGCCTGATCATCTGGTGATTAAACGACTGCCATTAGATAAAAGAATCAGAAGATCCAACAGTGGTCACAAAGTCTGGAAAGAAAGGTGCCCCAGGGAAAAAGTCCTCTCAACTTGGTGATTAGGGTATGTCGCACAGTTGCTATGATTAAAGAAAAGGTGCATGTAACCTGTTAAGGTAATGTTGAATATATCTCCCGACTGGGTGACTAGGCATTGTTGCGCGGTCTTGAAACAGAAAGTAAGCATCTGGCAACAAAGAGACAACCGTGAAGGTTAATGATAACAGCTAGTCGCCAGGTCTCAGAAAGAAAGATGAGTTAAGGTTAACTGTGTGTGACTTTGATTTCAGTTATGTCGCGTGATCACCAGATTATGACTCAGGTCAAGCAAGGTTAAGAAAACACATTGTTTCCAAGTCTGGAGATACAACTATGGTTAATAACAAAGGCCCACGACAAAGAGACTTAATGCAGTCGCGAGGTCGCCTAATTAAAAGATCTAAAAAATGGTGGCAGTTTCTTGATGTGACACTATGAATCGCTCGGCAACCAATCAGAGGCTCATATTTTGATTACAGTGCAAAAAGGGTAGCTGAGATGTGAGATAGATATCAACAAATTCCTACTTGATGTCAAGAACATCACTGATGTAAGATGGGACAGGTAGAAGGTACAGGTACAGAGTACTCAAGACTTCAATTGGCCATCACATGATGAGGTAAAGTCATGGGAAGTCATGAAAACATTGAAGAAAAAGAAGCCTATGGTAGAGGAAGAAATTTTGGATGATGAGTGAGGTAAACACTTGGCGCTGCAATGTTCATAGACAAGATGGATAGTTATTTCAAAAGGAGATGTAGGTGAGCAGGCGAGAAAAACTATCTGGACTCAGCATAACTACACGAACTACCATCTACAAATCAGATTGCAGTTGCTAGATCGGGAGAAGAACAAGAGATATCTGATTATACCTTTTTGACTCTTTCTTTTCACTACTTCTTCTCTCTCTTTCTTTTGTCTCTCTTGTATCTTTAGGGTTAGGGTTTTGAGACCATCCAAAGCTTGTTGCATCCTGAGGGATTCTAAGATGGTCTAAAATCTATATATAGCGTGTGAATTGTAATAGTTAAAGGTCTTTGATGTTGGAACATTTTTGGAGAAGAGATAATATACTACAAAATTCAGATATTCTGGTTTATGTCTATCTTTTGAAGCTGTATCACCTTTCATGTATGAAAAGCTGGATTATATAAATAATATACGGTGCAATTTTACTCTCCTCTATTGCTGTCTTTTTATTTCTGTGTATGCTTTTCTATGCTAAGTTTACAAGGTATTCTGTAGCATTCTAGTTATAAGGTAACCATTTGATTATTTGCGAGTTTCTTTCAAGGAATGAATTAAATTTTGTGAGTAATTTTAAGGAGCATACTGCTTTGATTAATAATATGATACAATAGATTTGAGGTGACAGGATAACTTGTAAGGAAATTTATCTGAGTTGCATGTGATTTGTAAGGCAGTTTACTGTGTTTTTTTTTATGATATCTTAGATTATATTTGACTCTATAGCCCAAAGGATAGGCACTAGCCCAGAAACAGTCTGATAATCCATCTGTGTCTGAGATATTCCAAGTTATCAAAACCAAATCAATTAAAATACTTTGTTACTAAGAACAAATAAAATAAACTTGTTAAGGACCTCTGTCAGCAGGACACTGTCCATATTATTGATTCCTTGAAGATTGAATCCATTAGGTTGTCCCTCCTATAAAGAAAAGGAAGAAATATGAGAATCCTTGTATCACTGGTTATTGGTATGTTTATAACTATGATTTGTATGGTAATATATTCTTTATGGTTATGCTTGGTCATTTGCAAGATAATTCATAAGTTGGTCCAATAAAGATACATAGCTAATCAGTGTGCACATCAACAAATACTGTGTAAATAGCAATCTTAAGAGGTAAAACCTGCCTGAGTATTTGTGGAGCTCAAAAACAAAGGACCTTATCCAGTCCTTAGCAATTAGGCTTTTTTTGTCTCTGAATCAGTATTAGGAGGCATAGTGTTCAAGTAGTTTTTTCAAGCACTGTGATTCATACAAGAAAAATCCCTAACAAAATCCAAGATCAAGATCTTTGCTCCATTTCATTTCTTACATCTCATTGTCTTCCATTCTTCTAAAAAGTTCACCATTGTATGGTTGTTACTCGATCCCAAGCTAGAAACATGATGTGTGGAATACTCAACATCTCTACCTATGAAGTAGACCCTTTTGGCACTCAATAATTTCAAGGTCCTGAAGTACAAGCTGAGGAAATTCATGAAGAAACTGAGTTAGTAGAACAAGAGGAAAGACCTACCCAAGTGAATAACTTCCTTAGTGATCCTTACAATGTGGAAATGATTGAGAAAACCATTATGCAAAACAACAGTGAAATATTCTTGAATATTATTCAAAATGGTGTCATAGTACCTACTAATTTTGATGATACACTCCTTATTCAAAACATCACCAAAGCCGCTGCTGCTACTTATGCAACCATGGCTTCTACTTCGAATGATACATCATCATGTGATACTGTTAAAGGGGTTGTTAGTGAACCTCCCACATCAATACCTATATCCACACCTATATTAACAACTGCATCAATACCTCAATTAAGGCCAAAACAAATTCAACAAATCCTAAGCACTTTGCCAAACAATACTGCTCACAATAGCACTCAAACAATGACTACTCAAGGAGCAAGCGCTAATGTCAACAACATCAGGCATGTTTCTATGCCCTTGTATAAATCATCCCTATTTAAAACAACAAGTATGAAAATGTATGCAACCAATACATCACGAGCCTATAAATATATACCTCCTACTATTGGTATGACCTCCACAGGCTTTTCAGCTACACAATTTAGAGGAGGAAGAGGTTATGTACCCCTGTTTCTCACATAGAATACTCTATATTTTACCCAATAATTCAATGAGCTCAAAAACATTGTACAAGGCTTACAGAATGGGGGAAATAAGGAGTTTTCTTTTGAAGAGATTTGTCCCTATCCATTTGACAATTCTATCACAATGCAACCATTCCCACCAAACTTTGAGATGCCCAAATTTGAGAAATACAAAGGTGAAACATGTCCTCTACAACATCTCAAAGATTTTTACATTGCATGTCAAGAAGTTGTCTATAACAAGAACTACTTAAAAAAACTCTTCACTAGGAGTCTTGGAGGTGCAGCTTTGGAATGGTTCATGGTCCTTCCTTATGGGTCAATCTCTACTTTCTTTGATCTTGAAGAGAAGTTTTTTGGACAATACTCATATAACATTGAGCACCAAGCAACACCTAACAATTTGTGCAATACTCAAAAAAAGAATGGAGAAACCTTTGCTAGTTTCATACAACGATGGAGACATAATACAAATTGCATGCCATGGAAAATACCTGATAGTCACTTAATTGACATCTTCACAAAAAGATTAATCTCTGAGATGTCTTTCCAAATGAAAATGGCTTCACCTGACACCTTTGAATCCCTTATCAAGAAGGGAAAAGACATTGAAGATGGCCTTTTGCAAAGAGGTGGCATCAAACATTATGCTCCCTCCAATAGTGATAAACCAAAATTTTGGAGTAAAAATAAAGGGGTTGTAAATGATGGAGTGAATGATGCCAAGCATGTTCAAAATTTTCAAGCATCCAACAATAAAAATCAAAACAATCTCAATAACAATCAAAATCAAAATCAGAATCGTAACAACAATCAAAATCAAAATCAGAACAATCAGAATCAGAACAACAATCAGAATTAGAACAATCAGAATAACAATCAACAGCCACACAATCAATCATTCTTATTTCCTCACAACAATTAAAATAATAAAAATAACAATAACAACAATCGACAATGGTAACAATTCACAGCTTTGGCAGAACCTTTAGATGTGATCTTCAAACAACTAGCAGATTAAGGAATGATAGTCTACCCAAATACTTGACCTTTTGATGAGAATCAACCTAAACCTGTCTAGTATAGAGATAATGAGTATTGTGATTATCATCGCATCAAGGGGCATGATACCAAGAAATGCATGAAGCTTAGGTATTTTGTGCATGATCTCATTGAGGATGGAAAAATTGAAGTTGAAGGTCAGAATGCATCCTCATCTAATGCAAAACTCAAAGTATGCAATGAGCCCTTCCCACCACAATCAAAAAAATGCATCAAACATGATCCCATATGACTATTCTACCAATACTATTATAGGCCATGATCGAACATGTGGAAATTTAAGTGAAAATGATATCTTTGGGTTTGACTCTCTTTGTGGCCACATTGAAGAATCTGACAGGCATGTTAATACCATAATCCTCAAAGCTACTGATTGTAATGCCACTACACGTAGACCCAGAGTCACTCTCCAAGCTGCTGATAAACCTTATACATCTGTAAATCCACCAGCTACACCATCTACTACTGCTCGCCCTACTTCACACTTTGACTTATTGGCCCAGTTATGAAAGATGCCTGCACAGATATATATTCTAGAGCTCTTGACAACTTTGCCAATTCACAGAGAAATCCTTGATAAAGCTCTAAATGAATCCCATGTCCTTGAAAAGATCAATGCTACCCAATTTAAAGCTATGATAGGGAACCTAGCCACACAAGAACATCTAGTCTTCACTAATAAGGACTTCGGTGGTCCTGACCCTCATCATAATAAATCCCTCCATATAGAAGGAAAAATTAGATCCACAAGAATAAAATGAATCCTTATAGATGGTGGATCTAGCTTGAATTTGTGCACATTGAAAATGATTCATAATATTGGTCTTTCTGAGGACCTCATTGATGCAGACAAATGAATCACAATAAAGGCCTATGATGATCAAGAATGAGAAAGCAAGGGTTTTATCACACTACCCTTACAAGTGGGCCCAGCCCTAATTGAAACCATTTTCCATGTACTGGATCTAGATCTACCTTATAATATCTTACTGGGATGTCCATGGATACACACTATCAAAGGTGTACCCTCTACTTATCATCAATGCCTAAATTTCCCACATCACGGTAGAGAAATCACAATTCCTGGAGATCCTAAGCCCTTTCAATACTACAAGAGATTGGAAGGCAAACAATCTAACTATTGTCCGCTGAATGAGTTTGGCCTACACTTCAATTAGGAAACCAATGTTTCAAACACTCCATTAGTTCTAGAAAAGACATCAGAAACACCAGTTGAGCAATCCAAAGGAAAGGAAAAAGTTACTGAAGACAAGGTCCTTGAAGACAAACTCTCCTCATCTGAAGAAAAGGCCATTTTTATAGATCAAGGCATGGGTGAGTATAAATTTGAAAGTGCTATATGTATTGGGAAACTCCCTTTGACTCCAAAGTCTTACGGAAGACCATCACCATTACCCCTCTCTAAAGATAAAGCACTTATGCACTGCAAATCAACTATTTTTGAACACTGGGGGTCCCTATCAGATGAACACATGGAATACAGTGTCCTTGATTGGCTCTATAGTGATGAAGAAGAATGGCTTGTAATTTTCCCCAAAGGAAAGTATCCTAAGGTTACTCCCATTGTTGAAAGCATGGGATATCATGGTACTAGCCTTGGAGCTAATGAAACAAGTAAGAAGAAGATCATAACAGCCAATGGCTATCCCAAAGGACACGGATTGGGCTCCGTAGAGACCAAGAATAACATTGCTAAGGATTATTGTCTAGCTACCTCAGAGTGAGACACTGAGGAAGAGTTCTTCAAAATTCCTTTCCACTATATTGAAGATGACCTAAATGAAAATCACCATGTCTTCACTATCACCCAAGCCAACCTTTCATCCCCTCGTCTACCCCTCACAAACCATGAATTAATTGACTAGGATCACCAAGACTTACAACCAGCTTTGGATGTTTGTGATTCAGATGAGGCAGTTTTAGCACTCTTTGGACTTAAGAATATCTGAGAGTACGAACATCAGATCCACTATAGCGAACAAGCCTATTTTGGTAGCCAAGTCAACTCTCTCAGTCAAAAAAATGAAAAAGAAAAAAAATAAAAATGAAAAGACATCCTTTGGCGAAAACCTCTCGCAGGCACCTTTGGATGAAGAAAAAGATAAAATAAAGGATGCTTCCTCTAGTCAAAACCTTTCTGAGGCATTAGAGGAGGCAGAGGCTTGTTAGCTATTTTTCTTGTAGAATCAATTATAATAGCAATGAATTCTAGACTCTCTAAAACCCAATTTATATTCTCATAGGGAAAAGTCTAATTAACAAGGATGGAAATCCTTCTACACTTTGGGTTCCACATACCTCGGCAGGTGCACTTTTATAGAGTATTATCTTTCAATAATCTTAACAATGGATTAAGGATTTGTGATCCTTCTTCTTTTTATGCCACTAGGCTTAGGAAGGCTAACCTATTGATTCACTCTTCAAGGAATCACTAAAATGAATTGTACTGAATACAATTAGCTAGACATGTATTTGAGATAACTGAAATGTAAAGATTGATTAAAATTGGATTGATGATAACAACCACTTGTCAGCATTTTGGCCAGTGCCTAATCATGGGTCATAGAGTTAGAACAAAACATACATACATCAAGGATAAATAATGGAAATACAAATAAACCTCAGATGGAATGCCTTACAAACTATCCTCTCATCCTCATACCCCTGTATCAAATTCTTGCATAAACCCTAACCCTCTGCAATTATCTGCAAGATTCAAAAATTTCCTTGAAAGTAACTCACAAACAATGACATGGCTAATTTATAACCAGTATACTCAAAATGCCTTACAATTTGAACATACAAGAACTAAGAGAAAATGCAAAAATACATCATTGGTATCAAAATGGAGATTCCATTGTATTTTATTAATGTAAGCTTGATATCAGTACATTCAAAAGACTCAAAAACAACATTCAGACACAATTCAAAAGTCTGCCTTGTAGTTTTATTTTTACCATCCTTATTACAACATTACAACTTACTACTTATAGCTAGCCACAGTCATCCTAGAATCCTTTTGGAAAATAAGGATGCAACAAGCTACGGATGACTAGGCTAGAGGAAAAAATACAGTTTACAGATGAGACAAAATTTTGGGGGATGGAATAACAAATCTTGGTTATAAGCCTTGTAATCCCTTTGTCCTATGATTGCCTTAATGCTTAAAGTTGTTTTGAGGTGGTGGGGTCCTTGTCATCTGAAATTTGTCCTCTTGCTAATGTAGAGCCCCCAATATCTAATTTTCTCAAATTGTTGAACCTCTTTGGTGTTCATTTTCCCCCTTATATTTACTATCTTATGCTACCGGGGTGACTATACCATACATGCTAACCCATGTGGTGAACACCTCATCATTTGGCCAACTGAAACTGAGGACCTCATCCTTTTGGCTATTGAATTCCTCCTGATCAACATTGGCTTTCTCAATTTCTACCTCCTAGGATTCAAAAAATATCTTGGCTTTATTTAAAATATCAATATTTAACACAAACCAACCAGTATTTCCCAATGTAACAATACTTTTTGTTCTGCTAGTTAGTGTTTCATTCAATTGTCTTAGCCATAAGGCTTCATTTTTTATGTTCCCATCCTCTTTGAACATGTTGGGAAACATGTCATATCTATCCCTGGAGAACTCTTCTCTCAAAGTTGTCACCCTCCTGATGACCATGTTCTTCTTGGTGTCCAAATTAACAAGCAATTTGAGACATTTATGGGTGCTTGTCAGGATGATATCAATATTGTTCTACTCCTTTGAAAGAGAGTAAAATTTTTTGAAATAGGCTGCCTTCCACTTCCAGTTATTCACTATCAGATCCCACTATTCCTTTCCATCATCATGTCTTCTTATGATGCCTACAATCTTCTTTCCCAGTAAATAGAGGTTAGAAAGGTTGACCTCACTAGCACACCTCCTGAGGTTGGAAAATATATGGTCTGAACATTTTTGTTTGACCAATTCCTCAGCCTCTTTGTATGCAGGGGAGTCTTAAAGATCCCTTTTTCACTCTTCTTCTAGTCTTGATCTCTCACTGATCAACTTATTTTTCTCAGCCTCTAGTTCTGCTCTTTTGGCATCAATGTCTTCTTGGGTGGTGGGACTCAAAGTTGCAGGGGATGGGGATATGTCACAAATGGACTAGAGGAAGAGGGTTGGTGAGGTTCTTGAGAAATTTCCCCTTGGGGAATAATTTGGAGTTTTTTCTTACCCTCTAATACTACTATTCTGTTATCCTTTAACAAGGATTTGACCTTTTCCTCATTGTAGGCTTTAAGTACAAATTCATACTTCTCATTTAAGCTAGCATAAGCCTCCTTTTCTTTCTTAGCTACCCTTAGGATTAAACTAGTTGTTTGAACAATGAGGTTTGCTACTTCAGTTCCAGAAGTGTCAGAAACCCTCTTCACAATTAGGCTTCCTGTATCCTCAATATCATCACCTTCCTTTATTCTCCTCTTCTCCTTTTTCTTCAATGACAAGATTGCTAGGGCTGCATGATCTTTACTAAACTGAGCACCAATTGATGCCCCAGTAGTGCTCATAGACTTTTCTTGCTTCCTAATAGCATTGAAAACTACTGCATCTGCTAAATCCCATTGAGGTAGTATGAGCACTCTCTGGTCCATAATCATTTCCCTACCCTCTTCAGGGGTGACCTTATCAAAATTGGATACCATCTCCTACTTGAATTCTTTCTCTATATCTTCCTTAGCATAGTTGGGCTGGGCTTCTTCCAGCTTTTGGCACTTATGAATGAATTCATCAATATGGCATCTGCATAGAAATTGAATGAATTCCATAGTTTTAATGAAAGTGTCATCAGATAAGAATTCATCACTAGCTTGCTTGGTTATAGGATCTAACTCCCTAACATTAAATTCTACTTATGTGAGGTCAGTTGCTGTATGTTTAGGTGACTCTGGCATCCCTTCTTGTAGCTCCTGAGTGGTGACAACAACTTCACCAGCATTCCTTAATTGCACCAATTGCTCAGCAGTGGCTTGGTCATCATATTTCATGGGGGATTGGAAAAGAAGAGTACAATTCACTCTCTTGCTCTTTTTCTTCCACCCTTTGCCTTTTGGGAGAGGGAACTTCTTGAATATCAACACTTGATGGAATTTTTCCTTTATGCTGAGGAGGTTTGTCAGCTTTAGGTGCAACAGTAGTGTATCCTCTCCTTTTATACACTACATAATCCCCTGGTGAGACTATTCTTCCCTATGAAAATTTATTCAAAACAGCAAGAGCCTTTTCTTGTTCATTTTCAATTATCCTCTGCTTCTTCTCATTTAGGGTCTGTATGATCCCCTCAAATAGATTCATTAGGGAGTAAATCTTATAATACCATGGGAAAAATTCCTTTAAAGGATCATAAGTCTTGTCAAAATTACGTACAAAGTCCAAAGACTTCTTGTATTCCATCCATTTCACCTTCCTGACTTCTTGGATACCAAGGTCAAAAATGTTTCTGATGATATCCTCAGGGTAGTTGAACTGATGTTCTAATATCAAGCACTTAGTCCTTTTGCTGAACATACCCATGATAAAGTCTTCATTATCTGCACACCTGGATACAGACATGGCTAGATGATAAGGCTCAAAATACTTGTCAAACTATGTCCACTCACCTTTGGTTATGATGAAATGATGTGCTCTGGTGAGGGTAGGAAAAAAATTTCCCTTCATCTTTCCAATTAGGGCTTCTTCTTGTAGCCCACCCAATTGCCTTATGATCTCTACTATTCCAATCTTGAGAGGGACTCTATAGGGAAGCACATAAGGGGTTCCCCTGAATCCATAAACCCTAATTACTATAGAAAAAGGGTACAAAATTAGATCTCCCTAATTGTGAGCAATTTTTAGTTCTAGGGCATATTCCATAGGCCTCAAAAGCCTCATCATCTCAGTGTGGACCCTAGCATTTTGATTGCACAGCAGTGAGTTGAGTCTATTTGCAAAAACCCTATCAAAATAAACATAACTAGCACTCTTCCTATCCCATGACAGATCGGTACTCCACATCTGAACTGGCAATTCTTCATCACCTTGGAACTTGTTCAATTCCATTTCTTCCTCAAAGAAGACTGCATTGTTGAACAAGAACATATGCATCATGAGGGAATACCATCCCATTGGTTTGTGTATGTTGCTATCTTGAATTCTTGCCAGACCCTCATGCATTTCCTAGGCAATATAAGATGCAAATTCAAATACTACTGATAGGTGGGGAAGAAAAATTTGAACAACCATTAGCATTATGTGGATAGGCATTGTTACATCTTCATCTACCCCCAAAACTTTCCATAGAGAACTTTACATTTTTCTAAGCTTGCAATTAAAGAGATCCAACTTGAAAGGTTCTGGGGTCCTAGGCCATACTACAACCAATTATCCTATTTTATTAAAGTATCCCTTCAATGCCTCATCCCTGTAATACTCCCTATGATTCTGGTATACTTCTTTAAAGTACTCAAAATCAATATCATCCATGTGCACTAAGGTGTCAGTCAGCTTGAAGATCCTTCTGATTTCATTAGCTGATATGGTTAGTAGCACATTTCCCTGGGTGTCCCTAACAACCCTAGCCACCTTGTCATAAGTGTTTGCAATTAAATTGAACAAATCAGTGTCCATAAACACACCAGGTGCTATCAGTTTTCCTACATCTAACTCCCAAATGTTACAGTCTGGGGTAGGGGCATTCTTCTAGCTATAGGCTTTTCTGAATAGAGTAAGGCTATCAAAACCGATCTTGACATCCTTTGCCCATCTACCAGAATCATATAACCTATCTCCAATTTTGAAATAGGGATGTGGTGGAACTACTAATGCAGGAGCATCCTGGGTGTAAGGGCAATCTTGCATCACCCAAAAATATTTCTATTTTCTTTTCAATAAGGGCTACCTTGTGCAGAGCTACTATTTATGGAAACTTGCTATTTTTAGTAAGTTGGCCATACGATCTCGGAATGTTCTGATTTTGCATGTGGAGGTTCATCTCAGTCATATCATCTTTCCAGTAAAGTTTCATGGCTAGATCAGGTCTAGTTTTGAAGATATCAAAATTTTTTGGTATTGAAAATAGGGTACAGAAACTTTGAGCTTAGTTTTGAAGGCTTTAGAGGCCCTGGATGAGGTCAAAACTTAGGCTCAATGATGCTTGCATGATCAAGATGTTGTAGAGTGCTTCATGGCGTTTCCGAAATGGGGTTATAATAGTCAATCGAGTCAACTGGTGATGACTTATGGTCTCCGGAAGTTGGGCCACCTGAAATAGCAGAAAATAATTTTCCTTCAAAATTTTTGGGTTTCAAAAGT
>MU223269.1:2655480-2670031 GCA_018584345.1 Thuja plicata
CTTTTTGGGACTGAATGTAAAATAGAAAGATAAAGGAATATTCATTAATCAGTCAAAATATGTGAAGGAAATATTGAAAACCTTCAAGATGGAGGATTGCAAGCCAGTATGCACTCCTATGATCACAAGAAGTAAAATTTCAAAAGATGATGACTCCACAGTAGTTGATAAAACATTATACAAATCTATGATTGGAAAGCTTATTTATCTAACTCAATCAAGACCTGACATATCTAATGCAGTTGGCATTGTTGGAAGATTTTTAGCTAAACCCAAGCATAATCACCTAATGGAAATCAAGAGGATATTTAGATATCTCAAGGGAACTATAGACTATAGTTTATGGTATCCTAAATCAGAGAATACAAAACTCCAGGTGTATACTGATGTAGATTGGGCAGGTTGTATTGATGACAGAAAGAACACTTCAGGAGGAGCAGTATTTCTTGGAGAAAGGATAGTATCTTGGAGAAGCAAGAAGAAAAACTATATTTCTTAGTCAACGGCAAAGGCTAAATATGCTACATCAGCACTGAGTTGTACAACAATTATTTGGATCAAGTAGATGGTTAAAGATTTTGGTATTCAGGTTGACTATCCTATTGTTATTCATTGTGATAACATCAGTACTATTGACATGTCTAAGAACACTGTGATGCATGCAAAGAAAAAACACATAGAGATCAAGTACCATTTTTTGAGAGAAAAAGTTGCAGACAAGGAAGTGACATTGGACTATGTAAGCAAAAAAGATCAGTTAGTAGACATTTTCATGAAGACTTTAGCAAAGGATACTTTTGAGTATCTAAGGGAAAAGTTGGGAGTCATTCCCTCTCCTAAGTCTGATTAGAGAAAGTAACAAGTACATCAGTCCTGTGTGACTGATGAATGGTTGACTAATCTACTTCTAGATTAGTACCTATGCATAATGGTTTATGGCACCCTTTGCCATTGATGTCAATGGGGGAGTATGTACTAAAAACAAGGAACACAAACAAAGTGCTAAACAATGAACACATACAAAGAGCTTATACTCTGGGGGAGTATACATATAAAACATAGTCTATGTAACTGCAATAGTGTAGATGAATCTTTGATGAGGATATTGATAAGATTGTGAAAGAAAGAAGACACCATGAACAGAAGTTGTTTTTATCATATGTTGCCATCAATGCCAAAGAGGGAGATTGTTGGAGATTTGATTTTGAATAGTTGATTGGTTGTATGTTTGTCATTGATGACAACATATAATACATAGTAGCACTTCTGTATGTACTTATCCATATGATGACATGAAGACTTGCATGGATAGATACATGTTTTTGACATGTTTATTATGCTATGTTCATACATGTAGACCTAGATATGATGTTTTAGTAAAGATATGTAATTCTGTTATTAACGGTTACAGTTCTAGAGGAATAACGGTTTAAGGCCAACATATGTAACGTGTTTATTGAGTTGTGCCTATCTTCAGGATATGCATGTGTATATTCATGATGAGTTATGAGTTGTTGATATTAATCTAAAGGCTCCAAACATATTTCAAGAGGATTGCAAAGTTATGGTTAAATTGGTGAAGTCGACTTAGTGAAGCGACGCGTCTATTAAGTTTATACTTGTGTGGTTGTAATTATGCTTGCACACTTAGTAGAGCCAACAAGGATGTTAAGAAGAGTTTTCCTACAGGTCCCATGATCTCATACTTGGTGTATATACTTATAGAAGGTCATTTGTGATGAGAAGAGTTGCGAAAGCCAGAGATAAGAAAAGCATAGTAGAGTGTTAAAGTAGTAGAGCTATATTTATCATATGTTGATAATATAGATATTGAAGTAGAAGATTTCAAAACACAAAGAAGATTTTTGTAGTGCTTTGCAAGAGGTTAAAGCATTGGCGTACAAAAAGAACTGATCAGACAAGCAGTTTCACAAACAACAGTTGACCTTGTTGATATAGTGTGTATCAAATAACTAGAAGGTTGTAGCCTTCACCATTTGGACAGTGAGTCTGCCACCCCTAATAGGGTTATTGTAAAAGACTCCTAACAGGGTTAGACCCTTAACTAGGTCACTATACTAGTGCATTGTAATGAACAACTCCTAATAGGGTTGAAAGATCTTTTAACAGGGATTACTACAAACAGTATAGTTCTTTGTGGGTACTAATTCCCACTGGGGTTTTTACCATTTGGTTTCCCCATAACCAAATTGATGTGTTGTGTAATGTGTTATCTAAATGTGCATTTACTTTATATCAATATAGATTAATAAGTATAAGACAAGATAAAGTTGTTGATAACTGATTCACCCCCCCCTCTCAGTTATCCCTAAAGTATTCTAACAAAGATAATGATATAAATGGGATTTTTTAGCGGCATGACTTAGGAATTATTAAAGAGGTTAGGATAAAATATTATTTTAAAAAAAAAACCTATTTAACATGAACACATTACTTGAGGTAACTTAAGTGATCGAAAAAGTAACATGAAAATAGAATCAACCAAGACACTTAGGGTTTTTCAGACATTTTCCACCATTTTCAACTAGGTTAAGGTTAAGAACAAAATTTGTAGAGGCATTAAAATAATTTTAACCCTAATTTCAAAGCCTTGGACACCACCAATGACAAGGGACCCTAAGAAAATTACAAGGCACAATTCAAATAGGAAATAGCACCAACAGTGGCTCTCTCTAAGGATGTTTAAACACCAAGTTATAAAAGGAACCACAGATCTCTGGGGAAGCAGACCACAAACCAGACTAACCTAAAACTAGAAATAAACACACAACAGAAAGGAAACACACCTATACATATAATAAATACTAATGTGCATGGAGAAGAAAGGTTAATTAAAGAATTTTTTCAGGAGTTGTCCATGCATTGGCAATTCCTGTTCTTTATCATCCAGACTCTTGAGGAAATAAGAATCTTTTCCAAAGATCTAGGATATAAAAAAAGGCCCTATCCATAGTGATTCAAATTTATTATGTTTTCCTTTGTCTTCAGCCCTAGTATTCCATTGCAATACAAAATCACCAGCCATAAACTTTCTCTCATTTTCCCTTCTGTCAAAAAGGTATTTCATTTTTTATTGTAGTTTGATATTTTCTCTCTGGCTTTCTCTCCTTATTTCATCCAATTCTACCAACTCAACCATCCTTTCTTCCATGGGTTCAAAAATTTCCATTTCTTCATTGTGGATAAACTTGTAAATTGGGAACAAGTTGTTGATAGGAATTCTTAATTGAACACCATAAACCAATTCAAAGGGAGACTTTCCAATGGCCTTCTTGACAGTAATCCTATCAGCCCAAAGGGAAAGTTTCAATTTAACATGCCAAGCTCTCTTATTTCGCTCCAAGGTCTTTTTTAAGATTTGCAAAATGCTTTTATTATTGGATTCTTCTTGACCATTGGCTTGAGGGTGGTATGGGGATGAATAGGACATAACAATTCCCATATCAGAGAAAAATTTAGTAAATTCTTCAGACCTAAAGCACATGGCATTATCCATTATCAATTTAAGGGGAACACCAAATCTTGTAATTACATTATCCATGAAAAAGTCAATAACTACAATACTTGTTTCTTTTTTGGTTGGGATTGCCTCCACCCATTTTTTGAAATAGTCAGTTACTAGCAAGATCCAGCTATGGCCCCCACTTGATTTTTTAGCAAATTCTCCTATAAAGTCCATTCCCCACATAGCAAAAGGAGCCTCTGCTACCACATGGTTTAATAACAATGCCCCTGAATACTTCATCTTTCTTGAAAATATCTGGCATGGTTCACATTTTCTGACAAAATTTTGAGCATCTTGAAAAACACAAGGCCAATAATATCCAACCCTCAAAATTTTATGGGTTGTTGTTCTAGCAGAATAGTGCCCTTCACACATTCCAGCATGCATTTCTTTTAGTACCTTTTCTGATTGACCTTTGTCAAGGAATAATAACATGATCCCATATCTATTTTTCCAAAACAAATCACCTTGCAACAAAACATATTTCTAAGATTGCAATTTAAAACTCCTCCTTTGATTGTCATTCAAATTATCTGGATATTTAGCATTTATCATAAAGTAAACAATATTGGTATACCAGGGTTGCATTTCAATATTTTTCAAGCATTTCTCATCTACACCAACACTATTTACTTGCACCAAATCTAGATTTTCTTTTGTCATCATCTTAGCCAACCCTAATCCCCTCACCAGCTTAGTGATATGGATTTCTATGTCAAACTCTTGAACTTTGTTTATCCATTTACATCTTTTTATGTTCCTTCATTTTGGACAAAGATGTCTTTGACAACAACACGAGGGACATAGAATTTTACTTTTGCACACACCAAATAGGGCCTAAAATCCTTGACTGTCTTCACAAGAGCATAAGATTGTTTTTCCATCATCTGATAATTTAATTCAGCTGATTGCAATGATTTACTAAAAAATGCAATGGGATGCTCAAATCCTTCACCATCCTTCTGCAATAAGACTATTGCAATAGTATGGAATGAGGAAAAAGTAAACAAAGATAAAAGCTTAGTGTAGTCAAGGGATACAAGGACTGGTACTTCTTGAATAGCTTGTTTTATTTTTTCAAAAGCTAATTGAGCCTGTTGGCCCCATTCAAACTTCACATTTTTCTTTAGCAATTTGACAATAGGTTTAACCAGTTCTGCAAAGTTGGCAATAAATCTCCTAACAAATTTAATCTTCCCTAGAAATGATTGTATACCTTTTAAGTTCTTGGGAGAAAGTACCTTTTGGATGGCTTCAACCCTTTCATGATCTATCCTCACCCCCTCCTTTGACACTACGTGTCCCAAAAGTTTCCCCTCAGTAATAGAAAAGTGACACTTTTTTGGGTTCAGAGACACTCCATATTCTAGTGCTTTTATCATGACCTTTTCCAAGTGATTACAATGATCCTTTGATATTTTTGAGAAATATATCAAATCATCTTGGTACACTACCATCAGAACATCTATGAGGTCTTTGAAGGCTACATCCATATCTCTTTGAAAAGTTGCACCAGCATTTTTTAGCCCAAATGGCATACGAGCATATACATAGGTGCCCCAAGGGGTAGTAAATATTGTTTTGAATTACTTAGATTCTTTAACTAGCACCTGATTGTACCCTAAGAATCCATCCATCATAGATAACAAGTCACATCCAATGACTTTATGCAACATAGCCTCCATGTTAGGTAGTCCGTAATTATCTTTCAATGAGGCAACATTTAAATTTCTTAAATCAACACACAACATTATCTCCTCATTTTTCTTTCTTATAGGGACTAAGTTAGAGACCCAAGATGAATGTCTAATAGGCTTGATTATGCTTGCATCCCTTAGCTTTATCAGTTCTGCCTGCATCTTGGTAGCCAGTAATAGATTGATTGGCCTTTGTTTTTGTCTGAATGGTTTAATGCATTCTTTTAAAGGGACATCATGTTGGAATGAATCTTCTCTATAGGCTTTCAAATCATCATAAGACCAGGAAAAAACATGTTTGTACCTTTTTAGAAATTTTATTAAATTTTGTCTCACATTGTTGTCCAATTTTTTGCCAATGTAAACTAATTGGGGAGATGTTTCAGATCCCAAATAAATTTCCTCTAAATCTCCCACCTTGGCATTGGACTTCTGAGTCATATAGTTGTCATTTATGCTGGACATGCCTTCCAATTCAACCAACCCCTTGGGAATGTGATTAGTATCCAATTGGATGACTTCCTGATAAAAAATATACTCCTTATTGTCCACAATTGACACTAGAGATTCACAATCAATCTTCTGACCATCGTATTGATCTATACATTGGATACTCTTGAGGATATCATCATCATCCTCGAAAACTTTCCAATTATTAATATTGTCAGGAACTGTTGGCCTACTTTTTATCTCAACCACAGACATGCCAGCAAGAGTAGCATCATTATTTTTCAGGGCAACATCTTCTAGGAAATCTACCATTATGTTATTTGATATTTCTACCCATATGATATTGAAAGCATCAAAGAATTCTATCCTATCCCAGACAACATATTTATATAATTTTAATCTGTCATCTTTAGCAGCACAATGTTCCCTAATCTGAGATATAATTAAATGGGAGTCTCCATGGGATTTTAAACATTTAATACCATGCTTGATGGCAATATCCATTCCAGAGATCAAAGCCTCATATTCGGTAGTATTTTTTGTGCATTGAAAAGTTAACAGGAATGAATACTTGAAAGTGATACTTGATGGGGATATAAACAAGAATCTTGATCTAAATCCTTCTTTTGAACATCCTCCATCAAAATATATTTTCCATAGCCCATTTTGTTGCAGTATAAATTCATCCACAATTGGGTCAGTGTTCTTTAGTTGTGGCTTAACTTCTTCAATAACAAAATGTTCCATATCAACATTCACACAATAATTTAATTGGTCAGGTAAAACCACCTCAACCATAACAGATGACCGATGTTCTCTATACAATTTGACCTCATTCCCATTTACAGGGATAGTTGCATAGGATAAATCTAACTGCATCTTTCCTCCTACTACTGCTGCCCATTGCCTTGATAAAAGCATACCATAATATGGTTTAGTATCCACTACCACTATGTCCATTCTGTAAGTTTCTTCAGGGAAAGCAACAATTTTTACTTCAATATCCTTCAAATATCCTATCATAGGAACTTCCCTATTATCCATAGCATAGTAGCTCCCAGTAGATGTAGTAACCTGGAGGCCTAATTCTTTCATCACATGATAAGACATCACATTTGTTGCTGCTCCAGAATCAATCATGCATTTTTTTACCAAGAAACTATTTACCATTGAGGTGACATAGAATGGATCAACAAACAGTGGTTCTTGGGTTATTATATTTCCAATACAAATGTAGAAAATTCCTTGCTCTTTCCTTTTCCTTCCACTAGTGGACCATCTTCTCTGGCACTATTTAGTATCAAAGGTATCTCCTCACGATTAGGGACATATACATCATCTATTCCTTTTAATAGTGCTAAAGAAACTTCTTTATGCTCTTTTATTTTTAACATTTCCATAAGTGGGACTGAGACTTTCATTTGGGTCAAAGCATGTTTCATGTCAAAATGAGGCGATTTAGGGGGCATATCACTTATTTTATTCATTTTCTTGAGTTTCTCATTTGGTACTAATTCTTCCTTTGATACTCCCCTAGCATGGTCATGAGAAGATCCTGCTTGCTTCCCACATTTATCATTGTCATCTTCCTTAGCATGAAGATCCTTATTTACTTGAGGTGAGTCTTTTCTAACATAAACAGGGGTAGACTTGCCTTGAGCTGGTTATACTATTCTATTTCTTAAGTTGTAAGCACTTCTTCCTTGATTAATTGCTGCAACAGTTAAAGACCTTTTTTCTTCATCAGTAGGAGTCCTAAAATGAGATTATGAAATATCATTACCCACTATGTTTATAGTTTCCTGTGAAACATATTCATCCTGATCACTTTGATAGGTTGGATTTTTTAACTATTTTATAAAACAATAATTATCCTCTACACATGAATTATCAGAGGTTGAAGCAATATCAGGAAGCCATGGATATGGTTTCTTTACTGTGAACATATTGATAGCAGGGCCTTCTTGTTATCTTTCTTCTATTTGGTCAAACAGAGCCTGAGCTACTACACATTGATAGGAAGAGTGTGGCATATTGTAAGCATCATACCAGGGAATGTTCTCAACATAGTTGCCACTATTCCTTTTCACGAGATCTGGGGTTTGTTTTTCTTTTGGGTTATCTTTCCCCTCAGGGACAGGTTTTCCATTATTCCAATTGGTCTTGTAAGGATAATACCTCAGGTTAGGCTGTTTGTCAAATCTTTGGTTAGTATAATTATTATCTTGGTACCCTCCTCTATCATTCTTATCCATCTTGGAAGCAAGGTCTTTTACTGCACTCACCAATTTATCCACTGTATCATCTTCTTTGACATTTTTATTGGCTGATCCCTTTTCTTTCCAAAGTTTATTGTCTTCCCTCTTCCCCAATTTCCCTGATGCTCTCCTATTACTCTCAATGTCAATTGCTATTTTGTAAGCATCCCTTAAGGTAGTTGGGTTCTTATCTCTGAGAAAATAAGACATTTTTCCATCAACAACAATAATGTAAGTGGTAAGGCACACTTCCTCATCTAATCTCAAGACTTGGAACAATTTGTTCATGGCCTTTTGAAATCTACTGTTAAAATCAGCCATACTTTCATTGGGGAATTTCTTAATGTTATTAAACTCATTTAACATGTATCCAAAATTAACATGCCCTCTATACTGCTCCCTAAAAGACTTTACAAATTCATGCCAAGAGGCAATACTATCATTAGGCAAATTTTTGAACCAATCCCTAGCATCTTTAATCAAAGATTGAACAAAAATTTTCATAATGACATCCTCATCTTCAATCTCAAAGTCAGTTATCTTATCACTAAAATATTTTAAATGCTCCTCACAAGTAACAACATTATTTCTTGTAAAGTTAGGAATCCTATCTCTTACCTCTTTGGGGATCACATTAGGGTGACCAAGAATGCCTTCAAAGAAGAGAGCTCTGTATCTATTCATGTGGACAAGCCTCCTTTGGAAATTCCCCAACTTGTTGTTACCATTCGGTCCAGGAGTTCCTCCTTGATGTTGAACAGGTGGGGTAACACCCTGCTTGGGCTTGGCAGCTTGAAAACTTGGGTCAGGACCCACAAGTCGAGCAGCTACATTAGGACTAGAGTTTTGAACATTTGGGTTTTTTCCACACTTTTGGAATTTAGGAGCATCACCTTGATTGTTCACATTTAGATCAACAGAAGGATTTAATTTTTGTATTCCTTGATTCACATGCATAGAAATACTTGCAGTAGTATTATTAGCAGCATAAAGCAAGGCTATCTTCATTTTCATATTAGCTGCAGTAGCCTCCAATTCCAAATTTTCTAGTTGTTTTACCAAGTCATCTTTAGCCTTCCTGGCTTGTTCAATGTCCAAATCAATTTGAGGTATTCCTTCAAGGTTGGAAAATTTCTGCTTAGGCTCATTTATGTTGATCCAACAAACTTTTGCTTACCTTTGTTAGGGGCATCTTTAGTAGTCACTTTGAGTTTCACATTTCATTCATTCTCATATGGGAACAACTGCCTAATGATAGGTACTTCCTTCTCTAACTCATCCTTGTCAGGGTTTGAGATTCTATTTGGGGACTTGCTTCTCAAATCATTGAGGCTACCAAACAATTATGGATTCAAACCTTTAACTTCTTGATTCAGGCTTTTAGTCTTGATGTCATTCCTTCTAGTCTCAGCCAAGAGTTCTTCTCTTTCCAATAATAAGTCATATATCCTTTGCCCACATTTTTCCTCTGCTTCAGCCATTTCCTTTTCTTGTTCTTTCTTTTTCGTTTCAAAGCCACAATCTCATCTTGTAACTTATCAAAATCATATGATTTTGTTTTAGCAGCAGAGGTCTCTTCTGATGGAGCAAGATTTTCTTCTGCAGGAAAGAACCCTATGTCAGTATTTTCTCCATCCCTAAAGGGATCAAAATTGGTATTAGCTCTATAAGTATCAACTGGTCCCATAGGTTATGCATCTTCAGATGAAGATGACTTTATTTTTGGAATGGGGATATCCATTCTTCCTTTAGAGGCATGTTGGGAATCATGTTTAGATTCCCCTCTTTTGGACCATTGTTTCCTTTGAGGTGTATGGAGCTCTTCTCCAAGATCCTTTTCAGGATTCATTTTGGAATATGATTTGGTATTTCTTTGTTGGCTCATCTCATAGAACAAACAAATAATTCACTGTACAATACTGGAATACATAGAGGTTAGAGTTGCAACCTCTTTTCAAAGGACTAATATATGTAGATATCAAATGCCTTGTCCTATCTCAGATTTCCTCTTATAGAAATAAGCGAATATGGAAGTTTGTAGATAGAGTAGGCTTGATAATTCTTCACCTGGTAACTTCAAGAAAATGATTTTTCACTACCCATAACTGCGAATCTTTTCAATTTAGTGGATTTCCTCTCGAAAACAAACAAAGGGCATGATTAGATATTTTAGAGTTACCAACTATTCCAATTGAGACAAAATTTGTATCATTTTCAGAATCAAGACCTTCAAGCAGTGTGCCATAACAGATAAGTAGAATAAACTCACTTTAATTATTATGAGAAAAAACAAACTAATTCTCAATATGGTAAGGACAAATGCTTTCATGATCATGACTCTGAGAACATTGCAAGTCCCCAGTGGAGTCACCAATTTTTTAGTGTGACTCGGATGGGCAAACATAATCTGAAATTTGATTTAGCTTTTAAAATAACACTAGCAATTTTTTGAATAGCACAACAAGACTACTTCATGTTTATCCCTAGCAGAGTCGCCATTTTGTTAGCTCTTTTCTTCTAGAATCAATTATAATATAAATGAATGCTAGATTCCCTAATACCCAAATTAGATTCTCACATGGAAAAGGCTAATTAACAAGGATGGAAATCCTTCTACAATTCGGGCTCCACATACCCGGGTGGGTGCACCTTTGATAGAGTATTATCTTTCAATAATCTTAACAGTGGATTAAGGATTTGTGATCCTTCTTCTTTTTATGCCACTAGGCTTAGGAAGGCTAACCTATTGATTCACTCTTCTAGGAATCACTAAAATGAATTGTACTAAATACAATTAGCTAGACATGTATTTGAGATAACAGAAATGTAAAGATTGATTAAAATTGGATTGATGATAACAACCACTTGTTAGCATTTTGGCCAGTGCGTAATCATGGGTCATAGAGTCAGAACAAAACATACATACATCAAGGATAATTAATGTAAATAAAAATAAACCTCAAATGGAATGCCTTACAAACTATCCTCTCATCCTCATACCCTTGTATCAAATTCTTGCATAAACCCTAACCCTCTGCAATTATCTGCAAGATTCAAAACTTTCCTTGAAAGCAAATCACAAATAATGACATGGCTAATTTATAACCAGTATACTCAAAATTCCTTACAAATTGAACATACAAGAACTAAGAGAAAATGCAAAAAGACATCATTGGTATCAAAATGGAGATTCCATTGTATTCTATTAATGTAAGCTTGATATTAGTACATTCAAAAGACTCAAAAACAACATTTAGACACAATTCAAAAGTCTACCTTGTAGTTTTATTTCTACCATCCTTATTAAAACATTACAACTTACTACTTATAGACAACCATAGTCATCCTGGAATCCTTTTGGAAAATAAGGATGCAACAAGATATAGATGACTAGGCTAGAGGAAAAAATACAGTTTATAGATGAGACAAAATTTCAGGCAGATGGAATAACAAATCTTGGTTATAAGCCTTGTAATCCCTTTGTCCTATGATTTCCTGAATGCTTGAAGTTTTTTTGAGGTGGTTGGGTCCTTTTCATCTAGAATTTGTCCTCTTGCTAATGTAGAGCCCCCAATATCTGATTTTCTCAAACTGCTGAACCTCTTTGGTGTTCGCTGTCCCCTTTATATTTACTATCTTATGCTACCAGGGTGACTATACCCTACTTGCTAACTCATGTGGTGAACACTTCATCATTTGGCCAAGTAAAATTGAGGACCTCATCCTTCTGGTTGTCGAATTCCTCCCAATCAACATTGGATTTTTCAATTTTTGCCTCACAGGATTCAAAAAATGCCTTGGGTTCATTTAAAATATCAATAGTTAACACAAACTAGCCAGTATTTCCCAATGTAACAATACTTTTTGTTCTGCTTGTTAGTGTTTCATTCAATTTTCTTATCCATAAGGCTTCATTTTTTTATGTTCCCATCCTCTTTGAACATGTTGGGAAACATGTCATATCTATCCCTGGAGAACTCTTATCTCAAAGTTGTTACCCTCCTGATGACCATGTTCTTCTTGGTGTCCAAATTAACCATCAATTTGAGACATTCATGGGTACTTGTTAGGATGATATCAATATTGTTCTTCTCCTTTGAAAGAGAGTAAAAATATTTGACATGGGCTATGTTCCCCTTCCAGTTATTCACTATCATATCCCACTATTCCTTTCCATCATCATGTCTGCTTATGATGCCTGCAACCTTCTTTCCCAGTAAATAGAGGTTAGAAAGGTTGACCTCACTAGCACACCTCCTAAGGTTGGAAAATATCTGGTCATAACATTTTTGTTTCACCAATTCCTCAGCCTCTTTGTATGCAGGGGAGTCTTGAAGATCCCTTTTTCCCTCTTCTTCTAGTCTTGATTTCTCATTGATCAACCTATTTTTCTCAGCCTCTAGTTCTATTCTTTTGGCATCAATGGCTTCTTGGGTGGTGGGAGTCAAAGGTGTAGGGGATGGGGGATATGTCACAAATGGACTAGAGGAAGAGGGTTGGTGAGGTTCCTGAGAAATTACCCCTTGGGGCATAAGTTGCATTTTTTTCTTACCCTCTAATAATGCTATTTTGTTATCCTTCAACAAGGATTTGACCTTTTCCTCATTGTAGTCTTTAAATACAAATTCATACTTCTCATTTAAGCTAGCATAAACCTCTTTTTCTTTCTCAGCTACCCTTAGGATAAAACTCGCTATTTGAAAAACAAGGTTTGCTACTTTAGTTCCTGAAGTGTCAGCAACCCTCTTCACAATTAGGCTTCCTATATCCTCAATATCATCACCTTCCTTTATTCTCCTCTTCTCCTTTTTCTTCAATGACCAAATTTCTAGGGCTGCATGGTCTTCACTAAACTGAGCACCAATTGATGTCCCAGTAGTGCTCATAGGCTTTTCTTACTTCCTAACAACATAAAAAACTACTGCATCTTCTAAATCCCATTGATGCAGTATGAGCCCTCCCTGCTTCTTAATCATTTCCATACCCTCTTTAGGAGTGACCTTATCAAAAATGGATACCATCTCCTGGTTGACTTCTTTCTCTATATCTTCCTTAGCAGAGTTGCGCTGGGCTTCTTGCAGTTTTCGGCACTTATGATTGAATTCATCAATATGGCATCTCCATATAAATTGAAGGAATGCCCTAGTTTTAATAAAATTGTCACTAGAAAAGAATTCATCACTGGCTTGCTTGATTATAGGATCTAACTCCCTGCCAGTAAATTATTCAACTGTGAGGTTAGCTGTGTATGTTTAGGTGCCTCTAGCATCCCTTCTTGTAACTCCTGAGTGGTGACAAAATCTTCACCAACATTCCTTAATTGCACCAATTGCTCAGCAATGGCTTGGTCATCATATTTCATGGGGGATTGGGAAGGACAGCACAATTCATTCTCTTGTTCTTTTGCTTCCACCCTTTGCCTTTTGGGAGAGGGCACTTCTTGAATATCAACACTTGGCGACCTTTTTCCTTTATGCTAAGGAGGTTTGTCAGCTTTAGGTGCAATAGTAGTGTATCCTCTCCTTTTATACAATACATAATCCCTCAGTGGGACTATTCTTCCCTGTGAAAATTTATTCAAAACAGAAAGAGCCTTTCCTGGTTCATTTTCAATTATCCTCTACTTCTTCTCATTTAGGGTATGTATGATCCCCTCAAATAGATTCATTAGGGAGTTAATCTTATAAGACCATGGGATAAATTCGTTCAAAGGATCATAAGTCTTGTAAAAATTACATACAAAGTCAAAAGACTTCTTGTATGCCCTCCATTTCTCCTTCCTGACTTCCTGGATACAAAGGTCAAAAATGTTTCTGATGATATCCTCAGGGTAGTTGAACTGATGTTCTAATATCAAGCACTTAGTCTTTTTCCTGAACATACCCATGATATAGTCTTCATTATCTACACACCTGGATATAGACGTGGCTAGATGATAAGGCTCATAATACTTGTCAAACTATGTCCACCCACCTTTGTTTATGATGAAATGATGTGGTCTAGTGAGGGTAGGAAAATGTTTCCCTTCATCTTTCCAGTCAGGGCTTCTTCCTGTAGCCCACCCAATTGCCTTATGATCTCTTCTATTCCAATCTTGAGAGGGACTCTATAGGATAGCACATAAGGGGTTCCCCTAAATCCATAAACCCTAATTACTATAGAAAAAGGGTACAAAATTAGATCTCCCCAATTGTGAGCAATTTTTAGTTCTGGGGCGTATTCCATAGGCCTCAAAAGCTGCATCATCTTAGTGTGGACCCTATCATTTTGATTGCACAACAGTGAGTTGAGTCTAGTTGCAAAAACCCTATCAAAATAAACATAACTAGCACTCTTCATATCCCATGAGAGATCAGTACTCCACATTTGAACAGGGAATTCTTCATCACCTTGGAACTTAGTCAATTCCATTTCTTCCTCAAAGAAGTCTACATTGTTGAACAAGAACATATGCATTGTCATGCCCAAAATTTCACGCCCAAAATGAAACAACTTTTTTTTTTGAAGGAGAAATTAAATATTAATATTGCTGACAAGAGGGTCTAAGGGGAATCATGACTAGAGTCAACATCCCTTAACCCTAGACGCTTAAAAAGTTAAAGGTTCATGGTTCATAGGTT
>MU223269.1:2742205-2765559 GCA_018584345.1 Thuja plicata
AGATCAATATGGAGACAAAACAAATAAAGGCTTTTTATTGAATGAGTTCAATAATATTAAAAAGAATTATAATGAAGAAGTCACAGAGTTTAATACAAGATTTCAGAGAGCTATGCACAAGCTATTTTAGAAGATAAGGCTGGATGAAGAAGTATGTCTAGCAACTTATTTTAACGCCTTTGATTCTAAAATGGGATATGCTCTTAGAGATAAAAACCCTAGAACTCTTACTAATGCTTATAAAATAGCTGTCACTATTGAAATAAATAGAAGAGTATCTGGTAAATTGAATAGGAGGGATGACTCAAGGTTTAGTAGGAGCAACTTGAAAGAACCAGAGTATAAAGACTATAAAGCTCCCAAGAACAATAGACCTTCTTATAATGCTACCTAAAATGCTCAAAATAGGATGCAAAACCATCCTTATGGAACTTAGTTCAAGGATGGGAAGCCTATTACAGTACTTAGAAAAGATAAGATAGACAAAAGAACTCCAGACCCTCTTCACAAAAATTTTGTGCATTTCTGCAATGATGATACTTGGTGTGAAGCATGTGAGGTCCCTCATAACCCTGATTTTTGTATTGTTTCTTTAGACTTGAGAGTAGGTGAAGAACAAGGAAATGATGATGGTGAATAGTGTGATCATAGTATGACCAACACTTATTCATGCCATGATATGGACTCAGACAATGAAGAGGAAAATCATGATTATTATGTTTCACAAAGAAGGATGGAGAATCATCATCAACAGATCATATCTGATAATGAAAATGAGGAAATAGATGATGATATAAGATGTTATGCCCAAGACAACCAAGACCTTCCACTCATCAGGAAAGCTTCAAATGAAGAGAAGGTTAGAATCACTGTAGAGTTAGTGAATAAATCTAGAAGCAATTACCACTTAAGGAATAGGGTGGTAGGTGGTGTTGGTAGCCAACCCTCAGGTGTCTTTATAAAGGAAAATAAAACAGACACTAAATATGTGTAGAAAATAGATGGACCTAGTGAAAATGTAAATAAACATAAGGTCAAGATCATTACAAAAGCCATAGAGCCAAATTTTGTACAAGAAGATGTGAAAAGACAAGAAAAAACTATTCTTGTTCAAAAGATAGAATATAAAAAGTTAAAAGAGTCAGCTCTAAAAAAACACAATGAAGAAAATGATGTCACTATTGACAAATCAAATTTTTCAGATATGAGATACACTCCAGTAGATATGGGTCAATGTTTGTCCTAGATGACAGTTAAGGTTCCGTTTCTAGAAATGATGATAATTAAAGAACATAAGGAAAAATTAATGTCATTATTAAACAATGTACCCACAATAAAAGGTTCAGAGTCAGTGGATCTCAAAAAGAAGGAGGTGATAACAGGTATCCCCAGTGTTATAAAAAAACCTCATCAATTAGTGTTTTTCTCTTGCTTGAGTCAGAATGTTAAAAGGCATTGGGAGTCATTGAGTTGTCTAAGTATTCAAGTATCCTTCAGAGGCCCTACAAGTAAAAACCCTAACACACTCCACATGGGAGATTTCAAGCAATGGATTCTAAAGAAGTTCTCATTATTGGTACTATTGAAGCCATGCCTTATAAATTAGCAGTATGTCCTGATGTGATTTTAACTATGAATGTTCTTGTTGTTGATATACCACCACATTATGGGATGTTTTTGTCTAGAAAGTGGAGTACTTCAATGGGAGGTAGCATACAAAGTGATTTATCATATGCTACTTTTAATATTAATGGAAATAATGTTAAAGTGTCAAGAGAGGGTAGGACTCCTCATATGGTTGAATGGTATGAAGACACTAACATTGATTACTATACTGATGTGGACATGGAGAATTTCAGAGTACAGAAGAATGATCATCATCAGTGTAAAAATACAGATCCTCTGATTAAAGAATTGAGTATACAAGATGACGGATTATGGAAAATGTATTTTGATGGAGCTTGCTCAAAATAAGGATCAGGAGCTGGTGTATTACTTGTATCTCCATTAGGTACAACTTTCAAATATTCCTTTTTGCTAGCCTTTCAATGTACAAATAATACAACAGAGTATGAGGCTTTACCTTTAGGGCTAGAAATTTCCATTAAACATGGAATAAAATGTTTAAAAGTTTATGGTGATTCTGAATTAGTGGTAGCCCAAATAAGATCCAAATATGCAGTAAAAAATGATAGATTAAAAATGTATAAATATGTTATTTTGGATCAGATTGAAATATTTGATGCCTTTGATATAATTTATATAGAAAGGTCAAAAAATATAATGGCAGATTTCTTAGCAAATGTTGCTCTGAAAACTGATGTCAAACCTTACATGGGGTGTCAATACTCGAAGTTAAGAAAAGACTAGTTGTTCTAGATAATATATACAACTGGAAAGTTTTTTAGGATGACCAAGATATTCTATGATTCATTCAATGTTTGGACCATTATGAGAATCAGTGCATAGATTGCAATACCTTAATTGAGAATAATGATGGTAAAGACTATGTCTTAGGAAATGAGGTTGTCCAATTAAGTTCCAATCATATTCCTAAGGGTTTGGTTGAACTTGAAGCATTGTTCAATAGTCAAAATGATCACTCAACAAAGATAAGCAATACTAACATTGAGGATTTGGAAGAAATTAACTTAGGATCAGAAACTAGTCCTCAAGTTGTTTATATTGGAAAAGGTTTAGATTCCCAGATAAGGGAAAATTTGATTAAAATTTTGAGAAAATATAAGCATGTTTTTTCATGGTCATATGAAGACCTAAAGGCTTATAGGGAAGACCTTTTCCAACATGAGATTCCACTAATATCAGAGGTGAAACCATTTAGGAAAAAACATAGGCCTATTAATCCTTTGCTGGCCCCAAGGATGCAACAAGAATTGATGAAGTTAAAAGATGCTGGGATCATCCAGCCTATCAAACACTCAACATGGGTTTCAAACTTGGTACCAGTCAGCAAAAAGACTGGTGACATTAGGTTATGTGTGGATTTCATAAATTTGAATATTGCCTCACTAAAAGATAACTATTCCTTACCTAATATGGAGGCAATGTTACATAAAGTGACTGGTTGTGAGTTTCTATCAATGATAGATGGTTTCTCTAGATACAACCAAGTTTTAGTAAAGGAATCAGAGCAATACAAGATTGCATTTACCACTCCTTGGGGAACTTATGTCTATATCAGAATTCCATTTGGATTGATAAATGTGAGAGCAACTTTTCAAAGGGCCATGGATGTTGCTTTTAAAGAATTTATTGACTTATTCATAGTTATTTATCAAGATGATCTAACCGTATACTCTAAGAAATTTGAAGATCATTGTGAACACCTAGGTAAAATTTTCAGTAATGCTTTGGAATATGTTGTTTCATTGAATCCTAAAAAATGTCACTTTGCAATACAAGAGGGAAGTTTGCTGGGACACATAGTGTCTAAAAATGGAGTAAGAATAGACCTAGAAAGAGTAGAAGAAATCCAGAAAGTCATTCATTCAAAAAAATTAAAAGGAGTTCAATCTTTCTTAGGAAAGATTAATTTTGTTAGAAGGTTTATAGAAAACTTTGCAGAAATTGTTAAACCTATCATAAAGTTGCTGAAAAAATATGCAAAATTCAACTGGAATGAAGAAGCTCAAATGACATTTGAGAAAATAAAGAAGGCAATACAAGAGGCTCATGCTCTCAAATCACCTGATTATAGTAATCCCTTTTCTTTGTTTTCATTTGCATCTTATCATACAATTACAGTTGTTTTACTACAAAAAGATGAACAAGGATTTGAGCATCCAATAGCTTTTTATAGTAAATCTCTTTAGGCTGCAAAGATAAATTATGAGATGATGGAGAAGAAGGCATATGCTTTAGTGAAAGAAGTAAAATATTTTAGACCATATTTGGTCTATGCTAAGGTACAAGCATATGTCCCACACTCACCTATAAAGGATATTCTTACTCAATCAAAAGTCACTGGTAAGAGGTGTAAGTGGATAAATAGAATACAAGAATTTAATCTTGAAATCCACATTACAAAGTTAATAAGAGGTCATGGTTTGGCCAAACTCATGACAAAACATAACTTGGATATGGTACAAGTAAATGATACAGAGACACATGATCAGACAGTCACAAGTACAGAAAGACAACCATTTTATACTGATATTGTGTATTTTTTAAAGATTACCAAGTGTCCTGAAAAATGTCAGAAAATCAAAAGAGAAGTATGAAGCTACAAGCTCAGAAGTACACGTTGATTCAAGGAGACCTATATTGGAAGGATAAAAATGGTGTGCTACTATTATGTTTAGATAAAGATCAAGCTGAGAAAATATTAAATGAAATGCATGCTGGGATATGTGGTGGTAATTTCTCTACAAAAACTATTGCTCATAAGATTTTAAGGGTAGGGTATTATTGGCCTAGTGTTTTTTGAGATACCCATGCATTTTTCTGAAAGTGTGAGCCTTGCCAAAGATTCTTAGACAAGTTAAAGTTTTCAGGTGCCCTATTGTTAAATCTTGTAAGTGTTGAGGCACCTTTTTCCATGTAGGGTATTGACTTTATTGGAGAATTTTCAAAAAAATTTAGTGGAGGGCACATTTGGATACTAGTAGCTACTGATTATTTTACTAAGTGGATAGAAGCTATCTCTACTAAAAAAGAAACAAGTAAGATAGTTACAGAGTTTTTATTAGAAAATATTTTAACCAGATTTGGTGTCCCAGCCAAACTAGTCATGGATAATGCTATGTGTTTCAGATCTAATGAGATCAAAGACTTTTGGAATGAATATGGTATTATAATGTATTATTCATCCCCATATCATCCTCAGGCAAATGGCCAGGTAGAATCCAGTAACAAAAGTATTCATAAATTTTAAAGAAAAATTAAGAGAAGAACAAGATAGCCTAGCATACAAAGTTAAGATTAGCCATGTGGGCTGACAGAATAATAGTTAAGAAGGCTATTGGTAGGTCACCATTTGAGTTAGTATATGGTTTGTAGGCTAGGATGCCTATAAATAATCTATTACCTATATACAAGTTCATACAAGAAGAGGACCTAGAAGTCTCAGATCCAAGGAAAGACAGAATATTACAGCTGACTAAACTTGATGAGACCAGAAGAGAAGGACAGAAAGAAAACATAAAAATGCAACAAAAAATGAAGTATCTATTTGATAAAAGAGAAAGTTGTAGAAAATTTATACCTGGTGACATAGTGCTTCAATGGAATGTAAGATCAGAAGACAAAGGTAAGCATAAAAATTTTGAATCTTTATGGCTTGGTGCTTTTATTGTTTCACAAAGCTTTGGGAAGGATTCCTATTTATTGAAGAACATGAATGATGAAGAGTATGAGTTTCCAGTTTATGGGCAATTTATGAAGCCTTTCTTCAACTAAAAAAGAAAATTTTATGCACAGTAAGTTTCTGTATCATATTGTATATAGGTGGGTTTATTTTTATGTTGTGTGTTTCCTTTCAAGCAGTAGGTTAGTCAGCATTGCCTATGTTTTTTGAAGAGGTCTACAACTAGAGATTCTAATATTCTTTGTCATAAACTGTGTTTAGCCATCCTCTGATAAAACCACTATTGGTTGTATTTCCTATTTTAGAGTTTAACCTAAAAAATATTAAATTCCCTATCATTCTTATGCTTAGAAGGTAAAGATTCATGTTTGAAACCATTTACATATCTCTGCAAATGATGTTTTTGCTCAAAACCTAAATCAAAATGTCAAAAACCTTAAGCATTGGAGTAAATTTGGTTTGAAATTGCAGAAAAGCCCTAAAATTTCCAATCTAGTTCTATTTCTCTGTTACTTTTTCATGACTTAAGTCCGAGCTTATTTGCATGTGTTTATTTCCTAGTGTTTAAGTTTCGTTTGAAGAAATGAATATTCCTTATGGTCTCGAGACTTAGTGAAAAACTTTGGTCACATGGTCTCGTGATGAAAAAGAATATACTGAAAAGGTTATGAGACTTAACATAGACCGTTGATCTCAGAAATAATTCAATGATAGTTTCTTTGTCTCTTGATAAAAGTGGAGTTAGTTATATCATGTGGCGACTTTGAGTTTACTCATTCGCGTTATCTCTTAATATAACCTGTGGTTATGAGTTGAGTTCATGAGTTATATAAAAAGGTGTTGTTATGAATTCTCATGATCAAAAGTGAGTTAAACAAAAGATTTGGAGATTACGTGACAATTGTGGATAAGAAAGTTAATCTAATGACACTCGGGAAGTCTCTTGATTGTAACCGTGGTTCAAAAATTATCAAGCGACATGGAGATTAAATTGTTGCCAGGTCTCTAGATAAAATAAAGGTTAGATATGAGTTTAAGTAAAGGTGTTGTCGTGAAGTCACATGATCAAAAAAGAGTTAAGTTTAAAATTAAGAGATTAGGCGAAAACCATCAGATGCAGGTAAAATCAACGGTAGTCGTGTGGTCGCTTGACAAGGTTGAATAGTCAAAAGAATCAAGCGATTAAGAGACAAAAGGAAAAATATGACATGTGTCTATTTGTCGGTAAGTCTCATGAAGTATTAGGGTTTGTATTAAGCATTAAGAGACTTAGCGACAACCATTGGATATAGAGGAAAAGGAAATCAATGGTAGTCATGTCATCTCCTGATGCAAATTATAAAGGTAAATTAATCACACAATTAAGAGACTAATGTGATTAGTCGTGTGGTCTCTTGATTGAACATGAGTTAAGAAAATTACCCAGTGACATAGATATTTCACAGTCACTGAGTCTCAAGATGAAACCTAAGGTAAAAGGATAGTTAAGAGAATGCTTTGTTATAGTGTCTCTGTAAGACGGAGGGTTAAGTTAGGATATCAAGTGACATCACGCCAACTATTGATCAAATTTTTAATCCTACGACGGTTGCTAAGTATCTTGAAAGAACTATAACTAGTGAAATTATTAAGCGACAAGGAGATCACTCAGTCGCTGAGTTGCTAGAAGTGAATCATAGATAAAATAGACTTTTCAGTGGTGCCATTGTTAATAGTTGTTAACCAATCAGAGTAAAGATATTATGACAGATGGGAAAGTAGCCTTACTATGCGTTAATGCAGCCAATCAGATTTGATTTCAATTTCATTTTGAATTTTATAAGGTTTTTTATGAAAGAACACTCATCATAAATTGATTATCTGATAGTTTGAATGCCACGGCTAAAATTAGAAATTGATGTTGCAGTATGTGAAGCTAATGGTGAAGTGATTGAATTACCAGCTAGAAGTGACAATATCCATTCAATTAACATTTATATGTATACTTGTTAGTTGTCATTTCATTTTTACCAAGTTTCTATTTTCTCAGAGCGAAGAGTTAACAGAGATTTAGTGTTTTCTGAGAAAGATTAAGATTTTCAGCAGCAAGTGATTCAAAAGGTGGTTGCCTAATTCAAAATTTAGTAAAGATTATAATCGACACTATTCTAGAGTTTAGAGCTACAGTTTTTAGAGAATTAACAGTTTGGTGGTGAGGGTTTTCAGTGGTTTTGTTTCAATATCGGTGAATAAGGGTTCAGAATAGAATAGAAAGAAAGTATGAATCAAGCAGAGAGTATGGCCTCCACCAGTGGGAGAAGTGAAGATGTCGAAGATGAGTCAAAGGGAAAAAGAAACTACTCAAATGAATTCCTCACTTTGCTTCTAGGTTCAAACCAGAATTGAAAGGTTAGTGCAGATGTTTTAATTGATGATATGGCTTATGTTAGGGATTCAAAAACACCAGGGTCATCAGGGTATTCACTTTTTAATTATTTCTTTAATAATTGTGATGAACTCATGCCTATCTCAAACCCTTGGACCTATGGGTTAGCCAAGTTGCTAGTTCCCGATGTCTTTGTTGATGTTTATTTCATACTAGAATTGGCTAGTAGATATGACCCTTTGATCAAAACCATTATGAGGGATGATGGAAATCCCTTAGTCACCCTAGACTTAAATAATTTTATGAAAGATTTTAATGTCTACTATCCTATGGATACTAAGATAAATTGTAAGAGCCTATAGAATAGGTATACTAGAGAATCTGACATTGCTGCTAAATTGATCAGGGATCATCATGTGCCTAATAAAATGAAGACTTATATAGCCCCCATGCCAAGAGCAACCCCGTATTGTTAAAAGGACCTTAATTTCTATATTAAGTATATATCATATGCACTATGTAGAGTGCTTGGAAAGGATGCTGGGGCAAAAAGGATCACCTCAAATATTTTGATGATGGTGTTAGATATGCAGAGTCTTCATACTACTTCCAATTATGACTACATTCAGCATATTATTGATCAGATGTGCCAGGGATTTATAGATATACAAAACAAGAAGGATCATAAAAAATTCATGCATTATTTGATCCTCATGCATTTGATTCTCTACTATAATTTCCTAGTTATGAATTGTCAGTTTCTACAGCCACAAATGTTCCACCATAATCAACCCAACCCTATTCAGTTTTGGATCAGAGTCTGGAATTTTACATCTAGAGAACAAGAGCTCTGTGATTTTGAAAATTTTATAATCTATCTACTTTTGAAGTGTTTAGGTGTTGATAAAGCCAGATTTCCTATTAAGGTAATTCAATTATTGAGGCCCTGTCAATACCTTGACAAATGGCCAGGAGACCATAATTGAGGGGATTTTTATTATGAAAATAATTTTACAATGATGAGGGGTTATGGTTTCCCTCACCCTCCACACATTTTTCCATTTCATGTACCACCAAGGATAGCTGTAATGGATTTCATCAGGCAACTTATTCTGACAGATAAAGAGCATTTGGCATCACACAGGAAGGGTAATTTTACCCCTAGGTAGTTCAGGATCTACAATTTTATTATTGGAAAAAGAACCTTAGACCTAGTGAATACCTGGTTGAACCATTACATAATGAATGTGGCCCTACATAGACATGTTGATACTAAGTGATTCATTGTTAGTGCAAAGAAGTTGCTCACACCAACTATCCCCTACACAAAGGTACATGAGGAGTGGATGGAGGAGGATTTAATAAGAAACATCTTGGAGGATTAAGAGGTGGATAGGAAAGCAATTAAGTTCAATGAACTTATGGACCTAGAGAGGCAGGTAAAAAGGAAGAAGGATGAATGTCCTTAAAACACTACTATTTGTTGTTATCATTTCAATAGTTTTCATGGTTAAGATCTGTGTCAAGTTTTTTTCAATTTTATGCAGAGTAATTTATAAGGTAATACAGTAAAAAGACATCAAATTAGCATCCACATTTTCTAATACTGTAAGACAACAAATTTTATATAGGTAATACCTGCCTGGGTGTTGTGGAACCTAAGAAGAAGGAGGTGATAATAGTTTCCCAGACATTATCATAAATCCTCATAAATTAGGTTTTTCTCTTACTTGAATCATTATTTTAAGATAGTGAGAGTCATAGAGTTAATCAAATATTCAAGCATTAGTTGAAGGTTCAGCAAGAAAATCTCTTAACACGATTCAAAGGTGATTAAGGTGATTAAACAACAATTAAGTGTGATTTTCTCTTAGTGCTTAGTAGTATTTTAATAGTGGTTTTTAGTGGTGTGTTTGTGATCATTTGAAGCTTCATCAGTAGTAGAGTGCCTCCCATACTCCTCCTCCTGTGTTCCCCATGTTTTAAGGTAGGCCCTTCTGGTTCTTTTCCTTGTGCTTTCTAGTTTTGTTTCTTTTTTGTTTTTGTTTTGTTTTGTTTTTTGTTCCTCTCTGGTTTCTTGTTTTGGTCTTATTGTCACCTCCCATGGGTGGGATGTCTCTGCCAATGGGTTGTCCACCCTCTATGTAGTTGTAAAATAGCACAATTCCTGTAAACATTTTGTAGATTTTAGTTTTGTAGATGAGCTATGTAGGTTGTTCTTGGGTTGGCCTGTGAGCTATGCTTCGGTCCTCATTGTGCTTCAACCCTCTCTAGTTGATGTATATTAATGTATATCCTTCTTTTTTTATGGCTATCTCATTGTGCCCTTTCATTTTTTAACCCAATTTGTTTATCTTTCCCTTATGGTATCTGCCTGGTTCGAACTCGACACCTCACTTGTTCAAGATTTGGCGGTTTTCTCTCTCCTCTGTCATGTCTATCTTAATGGTGGGTTTAATTCCCCATGTGTAAGAATTCAAAATTGGCCCAAGTAGCATTCATTTCCTTATGTGTTTAGATAGCTATAATCATTATTACCATAACTCCCTTTACTGCATGACCACGTGACACCCCATATCAGCCTAGTACAACTAATTTTTGGTCATGTCAATAATGGTCATCCTTCCTGGACTCTGGGTCCCAAGTTCCCCTTTGGCCTTCATTTCATTCATCACATGAGTAAGTAATCCCTAGAACTCCCAGGTGTTGATCAAATTCCCAAGTCATTTGTTCTTAATATATTATATTTCTGGTGTTTAATATAAACTAACATCCTTTCAGGAACAAATGCAAAGCCGTGGTGAAAATATTTGGGATCTGGAATTATATTATGTTTTTATGTATATGCTGATGGTTGTCCGGTCTTGCAAGTTGCTAGAATTATCTTACCAAACATGTCTGAGGCATCCGCATCATCTCCAATTGGGAGCCCAGAGCTCCCCACTACTGCCTCAACTAGGGCAGTCACTAGGACAAAGGCAAAGAAGGCCTTAGAGAAACTCTCACTTTCAATGAAATACCTAAAGGGAGAAGATATTCTAGGATTAAAGGTTGATTCCAAGCTGCATTTAATCACTGATACAAGTGTCGGGGCATGGGCTGAAATGTAGGCCTTGGTGAAATTTATGTTTATACAGCACAAGGCCAGAGATCTTGTAGCACTCAATGTGGCTACCTCTAGAATCCTTAAGGTGATATGCTTCCCCTACTTAGTGCAGGCTCCAGAGTTCATCCTCACACTGGCAAAACACTACAATCTAGTCGTCTGGGTTGTCATGCTTGTCTCTCCTATTCCTTCATGCCACCCAACACCCATGGTATCTCTGGACACCACAACCTTCTCTTCGGGGCTAGGGATCCCCCAATTTTCAAATGCTACAGTCCTCACCCAGACCCTAGAAATGAGTGAATTTGAAAAGCTCCTAGGAATGGCCTAGTAATACCTCAACACCAATTGGCCCAAGACCCCCAAAAAATATTATAAAAAATATGAAGCTAGAGATTCCTCAGATAGAGTTCAAATAAAGCATATAGATGGGGATCATCGCATTATGTAGGGTCTTTGGAGAGCCCCATGCCCAGGAATTCTTGGCATGGATGTTCTACTTCTTGTTTGACATCACCTCCAGTGGGAAAGCTTTTGACTAGGCAGTAATCATCACCAATCATGTGGATGCCCAGCTGGTCTGGGTCACCCGGTCTTCTAAATTTTACATGACTTCTTAAATCTTGTGGGAATTAGCACAACAATACCCCATAACCTAGGGATTACTTACAGTGGGTGAGCTCGGGACTAGTAAGGGCCAGAATGCTCCCTGGGATTATTTCCCATAGCTATAAGGGGAGGCCATTTTCCCCAGTTTTTGCAGGGTAAATGATGCCTTCATTTACTACCATATTCTTACACCCACTCAGGATGCGAGATACCAGCTCTCCAATGAGGCAATGAACCTAGTCAGCACTTATGGCCACTATTATATTCAATTTTAGAAACACTCATACATATGGGTGACCAACTTCTCCGAGAAACCCTACCTATTACCCAAACATTATGGGGATAAGATAATTATTTTAGAATACTGTAGACAAATTCTAGAGTTGCATGCCTTCTTCGCATTGAAGAAGGTTACCAACATTCTATTCCCAATAACTTGTGGGAACTACTCTTGCAACCTTGCATCAAAAAGGAATTAGACAATGAACTCAAGTGTCTAGGGCTTGCAGAGTTTATTTAGACCAGAATAATTTTGATCCATTAGACAAGAGAGCAGCGGCACTACCCCGGGCGTCGGACCCCCACCAACCTCACATAGTAGATTTTTGGGAAGACTACCAAGATGATTTTAAAGTCTGAAACCAGCATTTTGTCTGGATTATACAAGGGATGATGAAGTGGCTTAAGCTTCAAAAGTTTCCCAAGGAATTTTTAGATACGGGGTCTACAGTAGACCCGCAGTATAAGGCCTAGGGAGTAGACAAGATGACTCTCCCTCTGATGGACTAGGACACCCTAGAAGGCCTAGGAATTGAGGACATCACCCACAATGTAATTGAATACAGTCATGCATATTTCCACAAGGTGTGTATTAGAAGAGTTGGCCCAATTTTGAAGGGATCTACTTCTAGGGCCAGAACATCCGTGCAAGGCGAAGATAGACAAAAAAGGAAAATGGGAACCCTAACCTAGATTTTATCAAAAGTTATGGTTCCTACAGTAGAACAAGTGCAACTTCATCTGGAAATTTCCCAGAAGATGAAAGAGGTGTTATACACCCAGCTTGGCATCCTGGTAGTCCAGGCATAACCCACCCTCCCTTTTGGTTCCCCTTCCCTTAAAGAACTCATGATCCGAGCAACGGGGACAGGAACGGAGGAAGAACGTGTGGGCATGTTGGATGTTGGGCTGCCATTGGTAACAAGGAGAAAGAAGAAAGGAACAATTATTCCTTAGCCTAAGGTAGAGGTATAACTTGGGATGCCCAACATCCCCAAAAAATAGATTGTCTCCTCAAACTCCCCTGAGCCGGACAATCAGCTAGAAAAATTCTCCAAAGACCTCCCCTCCGCATGATGACTTTGATGATATATTTGGATAGATGAGCTTGTAAATATACAAGGGGATATTGGGAAAGTGGTGGAAGAGATTTATACCCAAGAACAAGAGAGGATCCCTATTGAGGAAGAAATCCTAGAAAAAAGAAATTTCCACAGAGCAGGAGGCCTAGGCAGAAGAAGGAAAGGAACCAGAATAAGTGAACATCCCAGATGTTCAGGGAATCCCAGTCTTGGAGACCAAAATAGAAAATATGCAAGAATAGGGTGATTAGCCAGCTTTGGCTAAGGGAACCAGACCTATGAGAACAACTGTGACCTCAACCGCCATGCTCTAGATTCCCTTGCCCACCCCGGGTAGGGTAACATTTGGTGAGGTGGTCTCAGCGGCCCAACGGTCAAACATTGGCCAAATGCCTCTACCACCTCCAGAGGAAAAGCCAGTGGAGGAAAACATCCTAGTAGATGATGCCGAAAAAGAACAATGGCAAAAGGAGAGGGAGAACCCTGAAGGTATAAACATTGATTCTATAGAAGATGCTAAGGATGGGAGCACCAAAATAAAAGATATTGATGACACAAAGGTGGAAGGTGTAGAAAATACTGAAGATCAAGAAAAAGAGTCTAAAGAGACCTTAGGTGTAGGGGGTGAACAACAAAACCCCAGAGGGGATACCCATGACCAAGCTTTGGCAGGGAGGCCACCCCTGCCACCACAATGGTTGGTGGGATCAAGAAAGAGAAAGGCTCCAGCGGTGGTAAAATCTCATCTCTCCTTAGCTAAGATGATGGCACAAACACAAATCACCCCCAAGGTGAAGAAAGCCCAGACCCTTTACTTCATTCGGACTGGTCCGAGTGGAGATACAGTCGTGATCATCATGACACCCTCCTCAGATAAAGAGGAAGTAGTGGTAAGTGATACAAAATACACGGTGATAGAAGTACCTATTGGAAAGAGGGATAAATAGGGTGAATTGGACCTGCTCAAAGAGGTCATTTGGGTAATTGAGGCCTGTTATGACAAGCAAGCCCAAAAGCTGAAGGAAGAGAGAGAGAAGAATGCAAATCTCATCAGGCTTTTGATAGAGTTGGCATAACCTATAACTATCATTCATCTAGAAGCTTCCACGTCTGGAGCACCACTTCCACATGTTGGGTTTAATGGGAAGTAGTACTGAGAGGGGAGGGGTGAATCAGTACCTCTAAAACTTTTTCTTATCATTTAATCATTTAACCTTAGTAATCAATTATATATCCATTCCATCTAAACTATACTATCTTTGCATAAGTTATATCAATTCATAAGATTAATAAACATATGAATCATTCATAGAAACATTCATGAACATAATTGACACATAACACAAGATATGATATCGCACAAAACTCATGTTAGGAAGTAAAACCTATGGTGGGGATGGCACCCACAAAACTTTATTATCTACAGAATGGAACGGGCTAGTTAAGGCTTACAATTTTGATCACTTCTGATGATCTACCCTATTAGGAGTATCGGTGGAGGCTTGTTAAAGTCTACTTTGTTAGTATCTTTTAGCAACACTGTTAAGTGTGTACTCGGTTAAGAGATTTGATATTGGACTGTTAAATCCACCTTTCTTGAAAATATTTCTTACACTTTGCTTCACTTGTTAGAATGAAAGCAAATTAAAAATTGATCTGGTAAATGCAATCTCCTATTGCTGATACAGATCCTATGTAGTTCATAGAAAAAATAATATCAACTTAACTGTAATTGAATAATACCTCTGATTATCGGTTTCCTTTGTTCTTGGTTCTGCTAAGAAAATTCTTCTTTTTCTGCTCTAGTTTTTGAAAATCTCAATTCAATCCATAGATATGCTCATTATTTTCTCCTCTCTCTTTCACACACATTCTAATGAATGATTACATCATCTATTTATAGATGGGTTGATTTCATCGAGTTGATGATAAAAACAATGTTAACACTAAGATCAGGTTTACAACTTGCACCTAGATCTCCTAGTCTATGTCCTTTAAATCAGTTATACTATTTAAAAAACTTAAATTAATGTTTCTTGTCCATAAAGAAATGGATTTAAAACAATTAAATATCCTATAAATAGAGTACCCTTGCTTTATCTAACGTGGAAGTCAGATCCACTTTTTGTGGGTTTCAACTAACTTTCGGTTCTGTCTTACGGTCATGCTTGATTGTCCTTCAATTTTTACTGTTGGTTGCACTAAATCTATTTCATCAGTCTACACTATAACTTGTATTTCAGGTTCCTCTTTAACTCTTAGCATTTTGGTTTTTTGTTTACACACTACCTTGTGTCATCGGTTTTCTCCGTACTTAATCATTTTTGGTGATCTGCCAATCTGTTCTTCGGTTTGCCTTTTGTTGTCTTTCGGTGTAGGCTTACCAAAAATATTTTTTGAATACTAATGACAAATTAATGTCATCAATCTCCCCCTTTGACATTACTATCAAAAAATGATATGTGCAAAATACTAACAAAATGTGAAGTATATACAACATATATAATCCTTAGTCATTTAATGACTCCCCCTATGTATATGTCAATATATCTGTACATATGATATATTTTCCTTCTTCATATCACTATCCATTTATGATTATACATATACATATCTACCTTTTTTCCAATCTAACTAAATGTACATAATATTTTTAATGATATTTTGTACAAGTTTCCCCCTTTATTTGATATTAAAGGCAAAGATCAATTATCTTAGAGCTTATAAAAAATGTGTGAGTGAGAAGAATTCATGTCTTCCATCATTTTCTCCAATTTCTCCTTCAGGCTTTCTAGAGCCATTTTCTCAAGTGTTATATTGGCATGCATGTCATAGATGTTGTCTGCTATAGACATCTTAGGAGTTGCTATCAATTGCCTTTTAAAACTGATATGTTGTTGTAGTAGTGTGAGATTTGGCAGAAGTTGAGTCTGTAGCTTGGTTTCTTCTTCTTTGAATCATGTCTCTTCTTCCTATAGCTCTTTCCTTAACTATTTTACTTCAATGATCTTCTTCATAATGCAGTTTGACTGCATTTTCTCCATCGATTGTTAGACTAATAACACTCTTTGCTAGATCTTTATCTATCTTTTCTATATTTTCACTATTTTCTTGAGTGAACTTTTCAATTGTGCTTAGCTTTTGAATTAAGGTTATAGCTTCAGATATAATGGGATCTAATTTTGATATGACTTGTGATAGCTTTACCTTATTCTCATCTACTTCTTGGTTGATGTTCTCCAGGAGCTTTTGTCGATACTTCATTTCTTCTCTCTCCTTAATGGCTTTCTCAACATCAATATTCTGAGTGGTGATGGCATCAGTGAGGATATCTAGTTGATCAATTATGGGCTTTCTTTGATCAATATCAACATCGGGTATAATTTGGTGTAGAATGTCCCATGTTGTCTCTAGTACCATTGATTCCTTATGTTATTTCTTTAGCTTTTCTTGTAATGCCTTCCTTTGGCATATCTCTCCATATGTCAAGTGTAGTGGGGTCACACTTTGGTATCTCAATGATTTCATCTAGTGTAACCTCCAACTTGTTCTTCTTTGTCTTCTTCTTCTTTTGTGACTCAATGGAATGTAGCACCATTGCCAATTTTTTATCCTTTTCAGTTGTTCTTGATGATGTGACTTGTTGTGCATCTTTCTGCTACTTTGCATCAATTTCAGCTCATCGGGTGTCTACAGATGTCTCTACATTCACCTTAGCATCATCGGTAGAACTTTTTTCTATCTTCTTAGGATTTCCATATTTTGGTTTGTCTCCTTCATGTGAGTTCTTTGCATCATCTACCTTAGTGTTCTCATTTTTGTCTTGAGTTTCCACATCTTTGTCCTTATCTTCTTTTGTAACCTTGTTAGTGTCAGTTACATCTTGAGTGTCTCCAATGTTTTGCTAACCATCAGTGTTATCTTTTTTTGCCTCTTCTCCTGCATCCTTTGGAGTTTCCTTGTCAGGTGATTTACTTGATTCTTGCATGATATTGATAGCTTGTATCAATATTGGTAGTTTTCCTGGAATGTTCACCTGTGCTCCATCAATTGTTGTGTCATGTTCATCAGTTGTATCTTGTACAACAGTGGTATCTTCATCCTTATTGATTTCATTTGTTGGGTTATTGATAATGTCAATGATATTGGTATCCACAATGTTGTCATTTGTGGTATCATCCCATATTTCATCTACCATATCTACATTTTTATTCCCTGTTGTATCATCTTCCTCTTTATCTAGCTCAATGGATGTATCATATTTGTTTGCCTTATCAACATCTTGTTGTTGAAGGTCTTTGTCAGGGCTATCTTTCTCAACTGGCCTATTCATGATCTTGCACCATTTATTGTGACTTTCCCTTTCAAGTTCAATCAATTTGCCTTCAAGAAATTTGTATGCCCTTAGCTTCGGTGAGAATTCTTTCTTGTGTTTCTCCATAATTTCATTTATCTCTACCTTTGTAGATTCATTGGGTATTAGAGACACAAGTACTCTATCTCTGATTTCTTTCTCATTTGCCAAATCAAATGTCCAACAGGCGGATAATCTATCCAAGAGTTCCCATGGTACATAACTTCCTTCAAATTGCATGGGTGCATATTTTAAGTTATACATCTTAGCTATCATGGCTTCTTCAATTTTCTTTTGATCTTCTTGTTTTATTTTCCCCCATTTTCTAATGTGTGGATTTGTAATGGATCTAGAATTAGCAATATAAACATAAATATCATCAATAGTGTTAGGTTCTTTTACCTTGACATTTTCTTCCTCCAAGGCTTCATCTCACTCAGTGTCCTCTATGTCCTCTTGGGTTTTGATGAATTTTCTACCCTTCGTATTTTGTCCTCTCTTTGGTGCAGGGGATTTTCTCTTATAAGTCCTAGATTTTCCTTTCTTAATAGGTGAAGGATTAGACTCGTTGGATGTTTGGCTTCTAGTTCTTGAAGAAAATATAGTTCTTGGTCTCTTTGATGGTGAAGGAGGTGGTGAGTTTGACTCTGTTTCCTCTAAGTTAGTCTTTTCTTCACCTTTACCGACATACATTTGTTCTTCAGTTTCCTCCTCTTGTTCTATCTCTTCAACTTGCTCAGCTTCTTCCTCATCTGTAGATAGAATCTTCTTGAGATTCTTTACCAGTTTGTCCTTCTTTTTCACTATCTTTTTTACTATTAGGCCTGATTTAATTATTGTCTTGGCCTCCTCATATGTGCCAAACCTTGGTTGATTTTTGTCCAGTGGCTCATTGATTAAGGCATCAATTGTCTTTGTTGCAAGATCAATGTTGATCTCATATTCCAATGGTTGCAACCATGTTTTTCTTGCCACTACAAGTTTGATGTAAGTATGATCTATGTCGACCATGAAGCATATCTCATCCTTATATTTCTTGATGAGTTGCTCAAGGATTCTTACCCTCTTTTGCATTTGGTCTTTGAATACATTAAAGTATTCATCCATGATAGTTTCAAAATTATCTCCTAGAGCATCTATGTGCCCATTAATTTTCATGGTTACCGGCTTGGTGTTGTCCCCTTTTACATCTCCAATAGATGGGAACTTTTCTTGAAGATAGAATAAAATACACATGATTAATGAGCCAAACTTACAGGTGTTTGACTTTGCATTCCTAATTGTTTTAAGATTTTCTTTCATTTGATTCAGGAGTAGCTCGGATAAGTCTAAATGTGTACCTTTCTTCACAATTTTGTAATCTATATCCATAATACCTTATGAAATATTGTTTAATCTGTTGGCCTGGAAAAATTTGTAGCCCAATACACATGCACCAAACTTAATCTCATCATTGTTTATTGTTGTCACCTTCAAGCCACATCCATCCCATTTGACTCCAGTCATATTTTCAGTCTCTACCTTCGGTGGATGCTTTAGTTTCTTTACTTTATCGATTATGGGGTAACCAATGACCGCATGGATGACATCTCGAGTGATTTCATTTGGTTCATCCTTCTTACCACTAATCAAACCCAATTGGTTTTGAAGACCTTAGGAAACTTTAGGGCATTTGTAAGCCCTTTTACCTCAATGTGCTTGTGTTCTTCTTTAAGGATTCCATCCTCATTACAAAGCTTCTGGTAAGCTTCTTCCATCTCTGACATTCCAATCTCTGCAATATTGTAGTGCATGAAGGATCGAATGTCTTCAACCAACAAAACCCTAACTGGTATGCGCAAAAATGCACTAGCGTAATCGGGTTGTGAGGCAACCTCTGGATGAATCTTATAGTTGGGTTCCTCACATGCATTGTTTTTGATGAGTTCAAATTCATCCTTCTTTTGTTTCTTATCTTTTATAGATCATGATGTTGATGGCATTTTTAGAAAATAGGGCTTCTGCATAAATGCATAAGAACACAGAGTTGTTGGTCTAAAGAACTTACTATTGTGTCCATAATGATCTTTGAACTATTTTTTAATGCTTGTAGGTCAAGTTGTGATCGCTCTACAATTTGGTTCCTGCCTACTCAAAATCACCTTCACTCACTCTACTCTGGGTGTCATGACAAATGAGTCACTTTGATGCCCTATTTATAGTCATTTCCCTAAAATGTGTGTAATAAATGGTCACCAACTTGTCGGTGTTTAAGGACTAAGTTCGTTAGTGAAGACTTTATTATCATCGGTGATGCTTACAACTTTTCTTAGCAGTCAAAGTTGACTTTAGCCTTTACCGATAGGTTTTGGTAACACAAACAACTTGTTCATGTGCTTATTTACTGATACATCTTGGTCAATACTAACAACTTTTTCTTGTAACCGACGTCTCTCGGTATATATAGGTAGTCTTTCTTTTAAGTGTATACCGATGGGTTTTGGTATATATGCCCGAAGACATAGTTTTCACATACTTCAACAAGTATAATCATGATGCATCTTTCTTATGCTAATTTGGATTTGTTTCAACATTTTATAGAACTGATGTAAAGTAATAGCTTAGTGTTAATGTAGTTCCATACTTGTTCTTCTTAGGTGGGGTTGGTGATGTCACCAGATCCATTGGATGGGGTATCACCATTTTCATTGCTTGTACCAGCTTCATCATTGCTTGAAGCTTTTATCCACATCTTATATCTAGCCCTTCGGATATATTCAATGGTGTTTCTATTGGGGTATGTGCTTGTCTCTATCATTTGGTCTTGGCAGTCCTTTTTGAGATGACCAACTTTATGACACTGTAAGCATGCCATTCTGGGGTTAGTCTATCCTCTAGACTTTCTAGTCCATAGTCTCATACAGTTTGTAGCAATGTGGCTATATCTACCACATGTTGTACAGTTTTTCCAAGTATTATAGTCCCATACATATTGATTATCAATTCTCTTCGGTTGATATGGAGTTTCTTGACCTTTTGGCTTCCATTCTTGCCTTTTCTTTTTCCAGCATTCAAGACTTGTGTGCCCATTCATCTTGCATGTAGGACAATATTTGTCCATGTAGGTTTCCTTCTTTGGTTGATCCATTTTAGACTTATATTCATATGCCTTATGTCCTTTCTTGTTACATTTATAATAGAATCCTATGAATGAGGGTGTAGATTTAGGAATACCTTTCATTTTTCCTCTGCACACATTTTCTGTGTGACCTTGCTTTCCATAGTGTTTGCATGTAATCTTTCTTGGTCTTGGATTATCATAAACATTCTCTGGATTAGATTGATTTGATGATTCTCCATTTTTGGTAAAGCCTAGACCGTTGTTTTTGTTGACTCTTCATTGTCCCTCAAGAAATCATCCATTCTTTTATTTCTCTCTTCAGCCTTTCTTATAACTTCATTATGTTGTTACTGAATTCTAACCTCATGCTTTAGTTTTTCATTTTCTTCTCTTAGTTCACCGATAATTTGTATTCTTTCAATGAGTTCAATGTTTACTTCTTGACTCATAAGAATAATTTGATTTGTGAGCTCATGATGATGCTCAGCATGTCTTTGGATTTCTAACTCCTTTTCTTGCAGTTTCTCTGTAATCTTCCTCCTCTCATCAGTAGCTAGTGTTCTTTCTATTTCATCTTGTCTAGCAGAACTCGTCACATTAATCATTCTAACCATCTAGGTCTCTTGACCAATTTGCAGCATCTTTATTTTCTTTGTCAGATGTTGAATGATCTCCTTTAGATTTGTGATGTTCTCTTCTGATGTATATGATTCATTTCTTGTATTTGATCCTGATGCATCAAAGAAATCAGGAATCTCTTCTTGATAATCCTTTTCATTTATTTGAGTTACCATTCCTTTCCTCTCATCCAATAGTTGTATCATGTTGATTTTCACTTCTTTATACTGTTCATAGAACATTTGTATCTCAAGATTTTTATTCTCAATATTTTTATCAAGTCTGTACTTCTCCATTGTATGATCTTTTCTCTTAAGCATTTGAGATTTTCAAGAAGAGACTTGGCTCTGATACCAATTGTTGGGTTTAATGGGAAGTGGTAATGAGAGGGGAGGGGTGAATCAGTACCTCTAAAAAATTTTCTTATCCTTTAATCATTTAACCGTAGTAATCGATTGCATATCCATTCCATCTGAACTATACGATCTTTGTGTAAGTTATATCAATTCATAACATTAATAAACATATAAATCATTCATAGAAACATTCATGAACATAATTGACACATAACACAAGACATGATATCACAAACAAATCCTATTAGGAAGTAAAAACTATGGTGGGGATGGCACCCACAAAACTTCACTGTCTACAGAATGGAAGGGGTCAGTTAAGGCTTACAATTTTGATCACTTCTGATGATCTACCCTATTAGGAGTATCGATGGAGACTTGTTAAAGTATACTCTATTAGGATCTTTTAGCAACACTGTTAAGTGTGCACTTGATTAAGAGATTTGATATTGGACTGTTAAATCTACCTTTCTTGAAAGGATTTCATACACTTTGCTTCACTTGTTAGAGTGATATAAAATTACAAATTGATCTGGTGAATGCAATATCCTATTGCTAATACAGATTCTATGTAGTTCACATACAAAATAATATCACCTTAACTGTGATTAAATAATACCTCTGATTATCAGTTTCCTCTATTCTTGGTTCTGCTAACCAAATTCTTCTTTTTCTACTCTGGTTCTTGAAACTCTCAATTCAATCTATAGATGTGCTCATTATTTTCTCCTCTCTCTTTCACACACAATCTAATGAATGATTACATCATCTATTTATAGATGGATTGATGTGAGGCCTCACCTTGAACCCCATTGTAGCTTTCCATATTTCTGCTTATGATAGACTTAGAACATGATACATTACATTTTGATGCACTATGGATTTTATGGATTTTTTGCTTTAGATCATGGATTGATCATTTTGGATGTTGGATACTAGATACTTTATGATGCACCTGATGGACTACATTATGTTTCTATTTTGGACTTTTTATTTTGAGACATTTGATTTGGAAAAACATTATGATTATGTGATAGATTATTGATGATATGAGGATTATTAGAAAATGGATATTTAATTGAATTATCATGCAAAGTGGGTCTTACCTTATGTTATATGCTTAAATGAAATTATTATTGCTTATAACCCTAGGTAATAAATATAATATGAAGATGCTTCCTTAAGGTTTTGAATGTTGTTTATTTTCTTTATGAAGTATATTTTATCTCCTTGGGCTACTGATATTGGATTTAGTGTGCAGGTATGAGACCATGGTATTAAAATCCGGGGAACCAAACATAGGTATATGTGAACTCAGTTTAAGCCAAGGTTGCGTCTAATGAGATACAAGACCTCATTGTATCGTGATTTAATTTGTAAACGTAAATGTTTGATTGCTGGAATTTAGTTCATAAATGTTAATTGCATATTTAAATTCTTTGTGATTTATGCCCAAGTGGATATGACATGTGTCTAGTGATGTGTAAGTGTTTGTATGTGTCACTTGACACTTGTGTATGTACCTAAGATCATGACATGTCCACATTGGGATTGCGTGTCCATCTACCTAGGATAGTACCAAGTAGATCCCCATGTATTTTTCCTTGATTAGAGAGTTGTAGGTGTGGTCACTTCAATGGAATTTTGTGAGTATGCTTTTAGTGGACTTTTGGGGGGTTAGAAAAGTTCCTAGGGGTGTGTTAGGGTCATTTTTAGGTAGCCCACTTGTTATACCTATGGGTATAACCACCTGAATTTGGTATGTTCTGACTATAGACCCTATTTTCCCTAAGTGTGATCATACCCCCAATTATGTCATGACAATGTTACTTTGGCATAATTCATTTTTAAACCAAATTTAATGTCCTAGGTGATTTTTATCACTGAATTATATTAACTATTATAGCCATACAGTTCAAATCAATTCAAACCAATTAAATCAAAACAAATTCAAATATGGCTATAGTATTTAATTATAATGGAATTAAATAAACCTCTAAATCAATTATCCACTTGCAAATAACCCATTCGCCTAAGCCTATTTAATTTAATTAAAATGGCTATAGTCCCCTTAATTATCAAAAAGCAATAAAATGCTTAAATAATTAATTCCTATATTTTAAATGAATTAAATAAGTTTAATTCATTTCATTTATATTCCC
>MU223269.1:2787307-2811954 GCA_018584345.1 Thuja plicata
ATTGTGTGTGTGACAAATGTGTGATTCCTCTTAAGGAGGAATATCTATTTTCCTTATTAAAGGAATTACAAAATAGTGACATGTCCTCTTACATGGACTAGAGGACAAACACAAATAAGGATACCTTCATTTATCCTTTTAATTACATATTTTCAACCAAGGAAAGATTAATTCTAACAGACTTCCTCTTGAAAATAGACAAGTAACCATATTAGATATTTTAGAGTTATCAACTATTCCAACTGAGACAAGATTTGTATCATTTTTAGAATTAGGACCTTCAAACAATGTGCCATGGTAGATAAGTAGAATAAAACCACTTTAATGATTATGAGGAAAAATAAACTAATTCTCAATATTGTAAGGACAGATACTTTCATGATCATGACTATTAGAACATTTCAAGTTCCCTTGTAGAGTCGCCAATTTGTTAGCAATTTTTCTCATGGAATCAATTACAATGGAAATAAATGCCATACTCTCCTATACCCAAGTTGGATTCTCATAGGGAAAAGGCTAATTAAAAAGGATGGAAAATCCTTCTACACTTTGGGCTCCACATACCCAAGCGGGTGCAACTTTGACAAAATATTATTTTTAGCAGTTTTTAACAATGGATTAAGGATTGGTAATCCTTCTTTTTATGCCACTTAGGCCTAGGAAGGCTAACCTGTTGATTCACTCTTCAAGGAATCACTAAGATGAATTGTAATGAATATAATTAACTAGACATGTATTTCAAATAACAAAAATATAAAGATTGATTGAATTTGAATTGATGATAACAACCACTTGTCAGCATTTTGACCAGTGCCTAATCATGGGTGATAGAGTCAAAATAGAGCATACACATATTAAAGATAATCAATAGAAAATACAAATGAAACCCAGATAGAATGCCTTAAAAACTATCCTCTCATCCTCACACCCCTGTATCAAATCCCTGCATCAACCCTAAGCCTCTGGTATTATCTGCAAGATTTAAAACTTTCCTTGAAAGGAACTCACAGACAAGAACATGACCATCTTATGACCAGTGTATTGGAAATGCCTTACAAATTGAACATACAAGAATTAATAGAAAATTCAAGAAGACATCATTAACATAAAAAATGGAGATTCCATTGTATTTTATTAATGTAAATTTGAATATCAGTACATTCAAAAGACTTAAAACCAACATTCAGAAACAATTCAGTAATCTACCTTGTAGTCTTAGTTTTACCATCCCTTTTACAATACTAGAATTTGATACTTATAGATAGCCACAGTCATCTTGGAATCCTTTTGGAAAATAAGGATGAAACAAGCTATAGATGACTAGGCTAAATGATAAAATACAGTTCCAAGAAGAGACAAAATTTTAGGCGGATGGGAGTAACAAATTTTTCTATCAGCCATGTAATTTTATGTCCTGTGACCACCTGAATGCTTGATGTTGCTTTGAGCTGGCTAGGTCTTTGTCATCTAGATTTTTTTTCCTTACTACTGCATAGGCCCCAATATCTGATTTGATCAAATTTCTCAACCTCTTTGGTGTTTTCTTTCCCCTTTATGTTTATTGTCTCATGCTACCGGGGTGACTATACCATACTTGCTAACCCATGTAGTGAACACCTCATCACTCGGCCAACTAAAACTGAGAAATTCATCTTTCTAGCTATTGAACTCTTCCCACTCATTGTTAGCTTTCTCAACTTCTACCTCCCAGGATTCAAAAAATTCTTTGGCTTTGCTTAAGATATCAATAGTCAACACAAACCAGCTAGTATTTGCCAATATAATAATACTTTTTTTCCTGCTGGTTAGTGCTTCATTCAATTGTCTCAGACGTAAGGCTTCACTCTTTATGTTCCCATCTTCTTTGAATATATTGGGATACATATCATATCTATCCCTAGAAAACTCTTCTCTCAGAATTGTGACCCTTTTGATGATCATGTTCTCCTTGATGTCCAAACTAACCATTAGTTTGAGACATTTATGGGTGCTTGTCAGGATAATATCAATTTTATTTTGTTCCTTTGAGAGAGAGTAAAAGGATTTGACATGGACTGCCTTCCCTTTCCAATTATTCACTATCAGATCCCACTGCTTCTTTTCATCCTCATGTTTTCTGGTGATGCTTGCAATCTTCATTCCCAGTAAATAGAGGTTAGAAAGGTTAACCTCGCTGGCACACCTTTTGAGGTTGGAAAATATCTGATCTGAACATTTTTTCTTTACCAATTCCTTAGCCTCTTTGTATGCTGGGGAATCTTCAAGATCCCTTTTACCCTCTTTTTCTAGCCTTGTTCTTTCACTGATCAACCTGTTCTTCTCAGCTTCTAATTATGCTCTTTTAGCATCAATGGCTTCTTGGGTAGTAGGACTTAAAGGTGCAGGGGATGGGGGATATGTTACAAATGGACTAGAGGAGGAGGGCTGATGAGGTTCCTAATAAATTACCCCTTGGGGCACAAATTGGATCTTTCATTTACCCTCCAGCTCTGCTATTCTATTATCTTTCATCAAAGATTTAACCTTTTCCTCATTATAAGCTTTAAGTACAAATTCATATCTCTTATTTAAGCTGACATAGGCCTCCTTTTCCCTCTCAGCTACCTTCATGCTTAAATTAGTTGTTTGAACCACAAGGTTTGCAGCTTCAATCCCTGAAGTGTCAGCAACCCTCTTTACAATTAGGCTTCCTGTATCTTCAACATCATCACCTTCTTTTATTCTCCTCTTGTCTTTTTTATTTAATGACCAGATTTCCAGAGTTGCATGAACTTCACTAAAATGGGCACCAATTGATGTCCCAGTAGTTCTCATTGGTTTAGCTTTCTTTCTTATAGCATCAAAGACCACTGCATCTGCTAGATCCCATTGTGGCAATATAAGAACTCCCTACCTTTTAACTATTTGTCTGCCCTCTTCTAGGGTAATCTTATAAAAATTTGATATCATTTCCTTCTTAACTTATTTCTCTACATCCTCCTTGGTAGAGTTGGGTTGAGCTTGTAGCATCTTTTGACACTTGTGATTGTATTCATCAATATGGCACCTCCATAGAAATTGAATGAAAGTCCTAGTTTTGATGAAATTGTCATCAGACAAGAATTCATCACTGGCATGTTTGGTTACAAGATCTAACTCCTTACCAGAAAACTTTGCTACTATGAGGTGAGTTTTTGTATGTCTAGGTTCCTCTGGAATCCCTTCTTGTAGCTCTTGAGTGGTAACAACTAGTTCACCAACATTCTTCAATTATACTAGTTGTTCAGCAATGGCTTGATCATCATACTACATGGGGGATTGGGAAGGAGAATATAATTCACTCTCCTATTCTTTGGTTTCCACCCTTTGCCTTTTGGGAGAGGGCACCTCTTGAACATGTTATGCCCTACATCCCCATCCCTACATTTTGTGTGCAAAATGTTGGGTCCCCCTTTTTTTGTTTTGCTTGTGGTTCTTGCCTTGTCTTTCTCCTTTTGTTCTCTTTCTCTGGGGTTTTCTTCCCTGTGGTCATCTTTTGTTTTTTTAGTTTCTCTTGCCTTCAGGACCCCAGTCCCAGAGTTTGTCATCCTTTGTCGAAAACTAGATTCCAGACTCCAGGATTCTTCACCACGATGTTCTCTTTCCTTAAGGTGATATCGTCGCGGGGAATCCTTAGGCCCGGAGTCTAGAGGTCTGTCTGTCCAGAGTTTGCAAATGAAGAGGTGGATTGCTTTTAGGTATAAATAGAAGTTACCTGCCATTTTCACATTTACCATGATTAAACACTCAAGCAATCAGAGTGATTTTAGAGTGATTTGCAGAGATTTAATGATAATCCAGTGCTAAATACTTCCATCATTTTCAAGTGATTGTGAGCGGTTTGTGGTGGCTGATTGTGATCATTTGAAGATTGTAGCTATTAAAAAGATTCCATGGAGGCTTCTTTCCTCCTCTTTTCCACATTCTTAGGTTGGTGCCTCTTTTCCCTTTAGTTTTTCCTTCTGTCTGGTGTTATTTTCTTTCTGTTTTCGGTTGTCTTTGCCTCTTTCTTCTATTTTGGTTGCTTTTGTTTCTTTCTGGTTTTTCCGCCTGTTGGTGGGTCAGCTCTGCCAGAGGGTTGTCCATCCTCTATATAGGTGTAGTTAGCCTATAAATAATGTAGAAAGATGTATATATTCTATGCTTTGCCTGGTCTCCCGTAGATGTTCACTCTGCGATGTATATATGTGTAAATGTGATGTGTACATATGTGTAATTTTAGTGTATATTTGTTGTATATCCCTCCATTCCCACATGTGTATATCCCTTACCTCCAATGTATATCCTTCTAGATAGTTTAGCAAGCTTGTCGAGTTGCCCGTGTCACTGGTTTTCCACTCGTAAGCTCATTTCGAGCAGAATACCACCTGTTTGAAACTTGGCTCTTAGCCAGTTTCAAACAGGCAATTTTCTCTCTCCTTCGTAAAACCAGCCTGGCCCTCATTTATGTCCCATGCACATATTTAAATCCATCCAAGTGGCCTTCACTTTTCACACATTCAAACAGTTGGCTCCACCATCATCACCATAACTCCTATTTATTACTTACCCACGTGGCACCCACGTAGGCCTAATGGTTTGCCTTTTTGCACATCTTCACCAATGATTACTTCTCTGGGCTCTAGGTCTCCTGCCATCATCCATCCCATGTCTTTCTTACCAAATGTGATAAAATTCTCAGACCTGGGTGGTCAGTAAAATTCCTAAGTTCATAATATGTATGTGCTTTCCAGAGTTTTTGAATGAAACTAACTTTTCAGGGAAATCAGACATCACGGTGGTAAGATCTCTGGATCCCAAAGTATTTATTTATTAATGCATTCTGATGATCGCTTTGCCTTGTAGGTTTTTAGAGTGCACCTTCAAACATGTCTGAAGCATCTGCATCCTCACCACCTAGAAGTCCAAAACTACCTTCCATGGCGGCTACCAGAGCGGCTGTTAAATCACAAAATAGAGAGGGCTTTGGAGAAGTTGCCCCTAAGCATGAAGTTTTTGAAAGATAGTGTTATCATGAGCTCAAAGATAGAGTCTAAATTTAAACTCATTACCAACACTAGCGTTGGGACATGGCCTGAGATGCAAGCCTTAGTAAAAATGATGTACATCCAGCGACAGGCTAGAGATCAGCTAGCCATCAATGTCAGGGACTCTGAGATTCTTAAGGCAACTTATTTCCTATGCTTTGTACAATCTCCAGAGATTATTCTGACAATGGCCAAGAATTACAACTCTTCTATCTAGGCTATTATTCTCACAGCCGCAAAACCCACTGGGTACCCTACACCTCTGGTATCCCTCGACCCTGACACCTTCCATGTGGGTCTGGGGATCCCTCAATTTGACAAACCTACTGTGGTTACAAGGTTGGATGCCTTGGCCCAATTCACGCAATTAGAGGAGGCCACCAAGATATAAATGAATGCTCACTGGGTCAAGGTCCCGAAGAGAGACCCCAAGAGGATAAAGATAGATATTCCCAGGTCCGAGTTCAAAGAGAGCATCCAGATGGGAATGATAGCACTGTCCCGAGTCTTTGGGAAACCCTCTACTCAAGAATTCAATCCATGGATGTATTACTTCCTCCTTGGCATCTCCACTAAGGGAGGGTACTTTGACTGGGCAGCTATAATTTCAAACCATGTTGACTCCCAGTTCCTCCAACTAGCCAAGAAGAAGAAATTTTACATGACTTGTTATGTTTTCTGAGCCCTAGCACAATAGAGGCCCCACACCCATGGGCTACTCACAAAAAACATCCTCGGGCTTGGCCCAGATCAAAAAGACCCATGGGATTACTTCCCAGAGATTCAATGGGAGGCTAGCTTCCCCAGTTTCTATAGAGTAAACGATGTGTTCGTTTACTATCACCTGCTCACACCCACCTGGGACGCAGGATATCACCTATCCATAGAGGCAATGAATTTGGTCCAGAGCTAGGAACATTATTACATCCAATTCAAATAGCACACCTATATTAGGGTCACCAACCTCTTTGGGAAACCCTACTTGTTGCCCAAGCACTATGGGGACAAGATAGTTCTCTTGAAATAATGTAGGTAGATGATGGAGATGCATGCATTCTTTGCCTTAAAGAAGGTAACCAATATTCCATTCCCAATCACTTGTGAGAACTATTCATACAGTCTGGCCACCGCAAAAGAGGTAGATAACGAGCTTAAAAGCTACAACTTGGAAGAGTTATACTTGACGCGGAAGAATTTTGATCCACACAAAAAGATTGTAGCGGCACTTCCCTGAGCTTCTAAGCCCCATTGATATCATATGGAGGACTTTTGGGAAGATTTCCAGGATGATGTGGAGGTGCGGAGCTGGCACTATGTCAGGATGACGGTAGGCATGATAGAAAGGTTGAAGCTCTAGAAGTTTCCAGAGGACTTCTCGGATGCCGCCCCCATGATCGATCCCTAGTACAAAGCAAAGGGGATCGATACAATGGCCCTCCCACTGGTAAATTGGGATGCCCAGGAAGGGCCAACAATTGAGGACTTCACCCGAGAGGTGGTCGAGTGAATCCATGCTTACTTCAAGAAGATGTGCCTTGGGAGTGCCCGCAGAGTAGCCCAGCCAGTAACAAAGTTAACTCTGGGGGCCGAGACTTCTTCACAGAGAGTGGATAAAGGGAAAGGAATAGATACAACTCCTCCTATGCAAGAAGTCCCCATAAAAGAACAAATAAAGCAGTCAGTGGTAGCCTCCCAATAAATGAGGGTGAAGTTAATCACATGGCTAGCCACTCCAGTACTCATGGCTGGGCCAATTCGTCCCCCTTCCTCCCCATCATTGGCAGCCTTGATGGTAAAGGAAATGAGGGTAGATCTAGTGGAACAAGTAGCACTAAGGGATGTAGGGTCACCCTTAGTTACCCAAAGAAGGAAGAGGCTTAACCAAAAGCCTAAGGCAGAGCCAGGGTTGGGTATGCCCCAGACCCCACAAGTGGAAATCCTCTCTAACAGTTCCCCAGAGTCAAAGAGAGAAACAAAGCCTGCTAAAGTCCCAGCTAGTCCTCCCTCGCAGGATGAATTTCATGATGTCTTTGCTACTGACGAGTTCGGGAACCTACAGGGGGACACCAAGAAAATAGAGACCAAAGTCCTAGCCTGAGAGGAAGCTGTGGAACAAGAACCTATATAGGAGTACGAAGAGCAAATAGAAGAGGAAAAAGAAGCAGAGCCGGAGATCACCTCTGAGGCTCCAAAGATACAAGATCCGGGGGTGGACCAACAAAGGCAGAATGAACAAATGACATCTACTGGGGAAATTAGACCTACAGGAATAATCATAACCCTAGCCACCACATTCCAAGTGCCACTCCCAGGGGTGACCTTTGGGCAAGTAATTACCGTAGCCCAGACTTTAAATCTCGGCCCAGTACCTCAAATATTGCCAAAGGATGTGTCGATAGAAAAAGAAACCCTGGCAAAAAATACCAAGGAACAAGAGAGGCAACAAGAGGAATAAATCCCCGAGGAAGCCAACAGGAGTCCAAACAAAGTGATGGATATAGAAGACAAGGCTGACAAAATAAATTTTGCTGGGAAGGATATTGCTGATAAAGTAAAAGACATAGGCAAAGGGGCGGATGAGACCCACACCACTAAGGAAGAACAGCCGCAGGGCACCAAGGAAGAACCAAAAGAATAGACTTTGGAAAATAAGCCACCCTTGCCACCTTAGTGGTTAGTGGAGAGAAAGAAAAGAAAGGCTCCGTCCACTCCTGGAACTCCTCTCTCCCTGGCCAAAATGATGGCTCAGGTCAAGGCCCCACCAAAGGCCAAGAAAGCCTGGACGGTTCATACTCTTCAAACCGAGCCAGGCAGAGAAATAGTTTCCGTTGTAGCAACACCTCCCCTAGACACTGATGAAGCAACCATAGAGCCTGGAGATTACAACATTATAGAAGTATCACTGGGAAAGAGGGGAAAATAGAGTGAGGTGGACCTGTTGAAGGAGGCAGCTAGGGCAGTGGAGGCCCGTTATGAAAAAGAGGCCTAAAGGCTCAAAATAGAAAAGGAGAAAAATGCAAAACTTATGGGGTTTCTTTCTAAGCTTGCCTAACCTATCAACACCACCCCTCCGAAGGTTTCCACATCTAAGGCTCCACTACCACAGAGTGAGATAGACTCCTTGTGAGCAATGAAGAAGAAATCCTAAGCGGTCAACAAATGGGTCGCTCTGCAAATAGGGAACACCCGGTGTTTCCTGGTATCCACCCTCCCAGAATTGTATGTGGCCCAACATGTTCTACACCAGGAAAAGAATCTCATTGACCTATGGGAGGGTAATATTGTAAACTATCAAGCATGGAAGGTAGAGCTTGAAGAACTCCTCAGCCTAGGGGAGGAAATGGTTTCTGAATCCAGAATTCTAGAGGACGAATCATTTTATTTCATGAGAACCCAACACTCTAGACTTGACCTCACATTGGAGGTAACCAAGCAACTGGTGGGGACTCTACAGGAGAAGGTCAATGTAGTGAAATATTCTTTCAATTTATACAAGTCTTTTGTGCAGACCCCCTCAGTACAGATATGTGCACGCCAAAAGATTTAGTTTTGGGGAGTTTTAATGAAATGATAAAGTCTTGATATCAGTCCCTAGAGGGAATAAATGGTGTTCAAATGACAAGATTAACTTGTATGGTGCTTACTGGCCATGATGCAGCAAAAATGGTCGATGAATTTAAGGAGAATGTTCCAGACCTGGGGGAACAAATTGAGGTGGCTAAGTACCAAAGGGCCAGCCTGAAGGATATCAACGAAGATAGAATCTCCCACCTCTTCCAGGCCTTCAATGATAATAAACAATAATAAGGTTTCTCCGAAGGCTGGAGAAAACCCAAACATTTAGTATTCTTTATTCTTTCAGAATGTAAGTTTCCAGATCTGAGAGTCTCGGATCCCAAATTTTGTATTCTTTCAAGTGATCCGTGTCTCGGTCCCTGAGGCCAACCAGTCACTTTCAGAAGTGGTTAATAAAGACTGTCAGAAGGTAGTTGGCTACATCAAGGGGCGTCAAATCAATAGTTAGCTTTTTGATAGATGGTCTTCTCGAGGCACTGTTTCAGAGGTACACCTAACACATTGGAGGTAGGGTGCCGCATTTACCATTTATGAGGCATGTAGCCTCGATCCCTGGGGATCTAATTTCTTCCTTCTCTTTCCTGGCTCTCTTCTTGAGGCTAATTCTTCTGCTGTATATTCTTGTCTCATTCTTCTGACATGTCAGGCCTATTCTATCTCAAGGTCTTTTGTATGGTGGCGCAGGTAGTATTGGCCCCCAGATATTGTATTTTATTGAAACATGATGTAAAATAGGGTTAGGGTTAGGGTTAGAAGAAAGTGTATAAATAGTAATACCAGTCCATTTTCAAGGGTCGACAAAATTCATGATTTTGCTGTCCATAGTAATAGAAAAGCAATTTTTCATTCTAGTTGCAGAGCTCAATGCTCCATTGTTTCACTTTCCAATAGTTAGATGCTCCCTTGGAGCCACCATTGTATCATGCACCAATGCTGGCTTGAAGAAATATTAATGAAGAAGGAAGAATTCTTTGCAATGATGTTGTTAGCATTCAAACTTCTGAGTTAATGGTATTTTATGTTTCATGTTATTTATGTCTTCTGCTCTGATATGTCAAGTAGATTAACGACCTCTTTTCCCTTGCTACTGATAAAATACTAACTGATGGTTGTGTATTTCTTTGGTATTTAGTGTAATATATCAAATAATTATCAATGTTTTGAATATTTAAGCATAACTATAGTTAGATGAAGTACTCCTAACCCTACAGGATCTTTTTCATTATATTTTCTAAGTGTAGAATACTTGGAGGAACCTCACCTTATTGAATCTCTGGAGAGAACAAGTTGAAGAAACCAACTACCCCCCTTGAAAATAGTCACTTCTCCCAACTGAGCCCCGCACTGTCATGACCCGACACCTAGGTGCTTGGAGGCCCAAGGAATCTAACTTCCCCAGATAACCTTTACAAGCAGAGTTGGCCGGTACCCCCGGTACCCGGTGACAACTTATGACTGTTGGCGGACCCAGTTAGCAAAACCCCATCAACAAAACACTGATATCTACTGGTCTCTTTCCCTTATGCTGAAGAGGATGGTCAGCTTTGGGAGGAATAGTAGTGTATCCTCTCCTTTTATATACTACATAATTCCCTGGTGGGACTATTCTTCTCTGTGGAAATCTATTCAGGACAGCAAGAGACCTTTCTAGATCATTTTTAACTGCTCTCTGCCTCTTCTCTTTTATGTTTTGCATAATTCCCTCAAAAATATTCATTAGGGAATCAATTTTGTAAGACCATGGGAAAAAATCCTTTAAAGGATCACAAGTCTTGTCAGAATTTCGTACAAAGTCCAAAGACTTCTTGTACGCCATCCATTTCTCTTTCTTGATTTCCTGAACATCAAGGCCAAAAATATTTCTAATGATATCCTTTGGATAATTGAATTCATGTTCTAACATCACACATTTAGTCCTCTTCCTGAACATACCCATAATAAAATCTTCATTGTCTGCACATCTAGACACTGAAGTGGCTAAATGATAGGCCTCAAAATACTTATCAAACTGTGTCCACCCACGTTTGGTTATGATGAAGTGATGGGCTCTAGTGAAGGTAGGAAAGATACTTCCCTTCATCTTTCCGGTCAAGACTTCTTCTTGTAGCCCACCCAACTACCTTATAATTTTTGCTACTCCAATTTTGAGTGGGACTCTATAGGGAAGCACATAAGGAATTCCTCTGAAACTATAAATGTTAATTACTATAGAAAAAGGGTACAAAATTAAATCTCCCCAATTGTGAGCAATTTTTAGCTCTAGGGCATATTTCATAGGCCTTAAAAGCCTCATCATTTCATTATGGGCCCTAGCATTTTGGTTTCTCAGCAGTGACTTGAGTCTAGTTGCAAAAACCTTATCAAAATACATGTAGCTAGCACCCTTCCTATCCCATGACAAATCTGCACTCCACATTTGAACATGCAATTCTTTACCATCTTGGAATTTCTCCAATTCCATTTCTTCCTCAAAGAAGTCTACACTGTTGAACAAGAACATATGCATCATGAGGGAATACCAACCCATTTGTTTCTGTATGTTGCCATCTTGAATTCCTGACAGACCCTCATGCATCTCCTGAGCAATATAAGATGCAAAATCAAATACTACTGACAAGTGGGGATGCAAAATTTGAACAACCATCAGCATTATATGGACAGGCATTAGCACATCTTCATCTATCCCCAAAACATTGCACAAAGCACTGTACATCTTTCTGGCCTTGCCATTAAAAAGATTGAACTTGAAGGTTTTTGGGGTCGTAGGCCCTACTACAACCAAGTTCCCTATTTTATTGATATACCCCTTCAATGCTTCACCTCTGTAATAGTCCTTCTGATTATGGTATACTTCTTTAAAGTATTCAAAATCAATATCAGCCATATGTTGAGAGGTATCAGTCAGGTTAAAGATGCTTCTGATTTCATGAGCTGATACAATCAATATTATATTTCCCTGAGTGTCCCTAACAACCCTAGCCACCTTATAATAAGTGTTTGTAATCAAGGTGAACAAATCAGTGTCCATGAACACACTAGGTGCTATCAATTTTCCCACATCTAATTCCCAAATAGTATAGTCTGGGGTAGGGGCATTCCTATGGCTATAGGCCATTCTGAATAGAGTGAGGCCATCAAAGCTGGTATTGGTGTCTTTTTCCCATCTACCAAAATCGTATAACCCTTCTCCAATTTTGAAGCAAGGATGTGGTGGAACTACCCTTTTAATTTGTGTGGCATCTGCTAAGGACAGTGGTAATTGTTGCAACAAATATTCCCTAACATTTCTCTTTTTCTAATCAACCTCTCTAGAAACTTCAACTCTAGGGACCATTTTAAGGTTTTTTATCTCGATACTAGACTCAAATTCTGAAACAAAGCACTAAAACCTTTCTGAATTGCAAATTCCACCACAATTTGAATGCTAGTGAATCAATAAGCTTACCCGTTACGCACAAAAGTCTCTTGAAGCCAAGTTTCTCTGCAATCCCATTTTTGCTCGAATGATTTTGATGAATTATTGTGATTGTAAGTTGAATTAATAAATTCTACAGCCTCAATCAAATCAATCTTTTGAATTTAAATCAACTGGAGTTGTCACATTGTCTGTAATTAATTCACAGGCTTCAATTTCATGGCTTAATGACTCTCTGCAACATATTTTACCAACTTTGAATTTGAGCTGTTGATTCTAGACATCGTTCTGTACATTTGAAGGCTATCTTATTTTCAAAAAAACAACTATCTACCAAGAACATCTGTCATCACCACTTAATTACTTACTCGCTAGATGTCAAGCACTTTCTCTTTAAGTGATTAAGCAAGCTATCAGATATGAAACAACTTAACTATGGTTTAAGTTCTTGCCAGCTCTGAATGCCTGGGTCCACAAGCTGCCAGATGTCATCACCACTTAATGGTTTTCTCAATAGATGTTGTACATCTTGGTTCTAAGCCATTAAGCCAACCGTTAGATCTTCCCAGGCTTTAACACCTTTTATGCTTGTCTACGACTGGACCCACACTCTTTCCTAGACGGGTCTCACCTCCACTTAATCGCTTTCCTGTTAGATGTCGTGCACCTTTTGACTAAGTGATTAGGTGAGCTGTCAGATTTACAACTACTTGCCCATTGTTTAACCAAGAACCTTTACGAGTGTTCAGCCCCACCAAGGACATGTGTTGCCACCACTTAATTTCTTAACTGATAGATATCATGCACTTTTCCTTTAAGCCATTAAGCAGGTCGTCTGATCTTTTCACACTTTCTCTCTATTTAACCAAGAGCCTTTATGACATGTTCGGCCCCACCAAGAATATGTGCCACTACCACTTAATTGCTTGCCTGTTAGATGTCATGCATCTTTTGATTAAGCAATTAAGCTGACTGTTCGATCTAAACTAACTTGCTCACCACATAAGATAATGACATAAAGGAATTATTTTGTGATGCGACTTAGGAATTATTAGAGGAGTTAGGAATTACAGTTTTTTGTAAAAAGAAAACCACTTAACATGGACACATGACTTGAGGTGACTTAAGTGACCGAGAAAGTAACATGAAAATAGAACCAGCCAAGGCAGTTAGGGTTTTTTAGTCATTTTCCACCATTTTCAACTAGGTTAAGGGTTTGAGCAAACTTTACAGAGGCATAGGAATAATTTTGATCTTGATTTTGAAGCCTTAGACACTATTAATGACAAGGGACCCTAGGAAAATTGCAAGGCACAATCTAAATAGGAAATAGCACCAACACATTGCTTGAGGGAAAGAACCACTTTGCTTGACTCTATTTTAGGAGAAAATGGCTTAGATTAGGAGAGTATGCTCTTCTTCTTTGGGAGAATAAAAAATCCAGACATCCAAAGCTCGCCAATCCTTTGTATTTATATTTAAACAATAGAGGGCCTATCGGTTGAGGAAAAAATCTCCCGGGAATGACCCAAGTGAGGACAAGTTTTACGCCAACCCTTCCAACTCACTATAAATAATTGTTTCCTCGTAGGCCAAAGCCTCAGAAGACAGAGCCAGTTTTGTTCATAGAATTTTGACATCATTCCTTTAACATGCTTGGGTTTGTGTAGAGCGGAGCTAATTGAATCTTGCTTGTGAGACTACATATATCCAGGTACTAATAGGGCTATATGCCTAAATTTCTCCTTGTAAAATTCTATGTGGGACGATTTTGAATGGATTGCCCAATAATCTACAACAACTTCAATGAAAAGAATTCATGATTTACCCCCGAAAGGGTGATAATCTTTGTGCAAGGAAAAAATTAATTTCTCCAATACACTTGTGATATTGTGCCCTCACTTGCGTTTGGAGTTGGCTAATATAGCATCATGACTAGAGCCATTACATGCTTGGTGATGGCTATATTCTGATTAGCATTTGAGTGTGTACCTGAATCAATGAGCAAAGATTTTCATCCTCCACCTAGAGAATAGGAAAAAGATGAGTGTTTGTTTCACCCTCCTAACAATGCAAATCTGTTTGATGTGCTTGAAAAATCACTAAAAAGATAAACTCTTTCAAACAAAAAACAATATTCAACCCTTCAGATACATTTATTTTTCACTTACTGGCAAGTCTCCAAACACGATCATAGATCAGACAAACCGCACAAAATCCAAAAATGTAAATTTCAAAACTAGCAAAAACTATCAAAAGAATCATAAAATCACATCCTGTATACCCTATATCACATCTGTTATTTAGGATCACATTCAGTATGCTAGCTCACATTTTATCACCACACAGTCACATCTAGTATTTAGGATCGCATCTGGTATCATCAGAGGCTCACATCTGGGAGCTCACATCTAGGATAGAGGGTACTTGCATAAGTCTTTCCTAGAAAGTCTCAAATGATTAGGATACCCTTTTGGCTCTTTAGCTAGTCCCTTTTGTCTTTTCTGGTCTCCCTATTGAAATTTTGAAACTCTTTCAAACATCTACCTTGCATGCTTAGTCAGTCTTTCATGATCAGTTCAATAGGTGTGGTCTACCCACTTTCTACCAACAACTTGGTTCCTAGCTCACTATCAGGGCATTCTAACCCTCTGATGCTAGACTCATTTACATCCACCAACAACAAACAGTTACTTGTACCTAGACATGCCCACTTGAACGGTCTGAAACTCTCACTTACACTATTGGAAAATGTTGACAAAGTTGAGAATCAACTTCATTGTTAACACAAGATGCAACAAGTACATGTCTAAAGGATCAAAAGTGCCTCCTAAAACACCACACTTTCAAGGAGAAATTTCTCATAGTTCCCTACTTGATCTAGACTCCTCGCAAATGGATAGCAACACTCGCAGATGGAGTGAAGCTTTTGAGGAATATAACGATGGAAAACACCAAAAGCCCAAAGATACGGATGAGGAGGAAGGACCCAAATTTGAACATGGCCCATTTGGATGAGATAGTGAAGGAGAGATCCCTAAAGATGAGTACAAAAAACTCAAACAGAGTAAACAATTCCACAAGATATTGGAACGGATAATTGATGACAATAAAGAAAAGTATTTCCTCCATCTAGCATCCACAAGTGTCAAATTACCCAACGATTATGATGTGGAAAAGCTCAAAGAAAAGGAGGTATCAAATCCTATATCTATTCTCACCAAACAACTCAATTTGATCCAAATAGAGCTCACAAACCTCAAACATGAGAAAGAGAAACCCAAAACAAAATGCTCTTTGGACGCCATTTATCCATTTCCTTTTGACAAGAGTATCACTATGGTCCCATTTCCTCCCAATGTGGCAAGACCAAAGTATGACAAGTACATAGGAGAAACTGACCCACATGACCATGTGAGGGAATTCTATGCTCTAAGCATAGAATACATGCACGAACCTACATACCTCATGCGACTATTTCCAGGAAGTTTAGGAGGTAATGCCATGGAGTGGTTCTCAAAACTGAACCCTAAAGTCAAAACATTTGAAGAGTTGATCCAACCATTCATCCAACACTAATCCTACAACATCCATCATGATGTGACTATGATGGATCTATGTAACACCAAACAGAGAATTGGTGAATCATTTACACACTTCCTACAATGATGGAGGAAGATTTTTGCACGATATTCAAGGGTCATTCCTGAATCAGAGAAGATGGAGATCTTTGTTAATAACTTGGTGCCCAAATTGAGCTATGCATTGAAAATGCAAGACTCTCCAAGCTTTGATGGAATGATTAAAAATGCCCTCCGTATTGAGGAAGTCATGGTTAAAAGGGGAGAAGTCACCTTTCAAAATGAAAATAAAACCAACAACTCCAACTCCAAACCTAAATGGTTGAAGCAAAACAAGAATGTTGTTAATGAATGAGTAGTTGATGCCTCTAACATTAATCCTAAACTCGAGGAATTCAGTCTAACTAATAGTATGCAAGCAAGCAAGGATGCTAAAGTCACGACTCCCATACTCAAGGTAAACAATGATAATAGAAAGGGTCAGACATGGACTTCAAAACCCCAAAGGACATTCACTCCTTTGCGAGAGCCTCTCGAGACTATTTTAAAAACACTATTGGATAACAAATTTCTAACAATTCCAGATTCCAAACCATGGGAACCAATGGTCAAACCTAGGTGGTGGGATGATAATTCCTATGTACTGTGTCTTCCATAAAAACAAGGGACACAAGACTAATAATTGCCTCAAGCTTAAACATGTTATCCAAGACCTCATAAAAAGAGGTAAGATCATAGTAGACAGACACACTACCAATGAGGATCATACCACATTTAACAAACCTTTTCCTAATTATGATCAAGGAGAAGCATCTAAAGGGAAGAATAATGAGGTAAACTACACCTATTCCAAAAATGACAATGTGATCAATATGCTAGACATTAAGACTGAGTCCACTAATGTGGTCACAATCAAAGGTGTATCATTCCACTCAAATGATATAACACGGAGCCAAGCATAGGTCACGATCAAAGGACCTCCAAAATCAACATTGACATCCAAGGTTCCTATCGTAACTATCCCTAAACCAGAAGCAAAAAATGTGGTTACTATTCCTGGAGAAAAATATGACTTGGTAGACCAATTGCAATGAACCTCTGCCAACATTTCCATTTTTGAGTTGCTCAAGATATCCATAGTACATAGGGAAATCCTAGAACAATCTCTACATGCTGTTAGCATTCCAAAGGATATCGATATAGACAAATTCCAAGCGATGGTCAATCACATCTTAGCACCACACTACCTCTCCTTTTCTGAAGAGGATGATAAGTAATTGATGCATCCACATAATCAACCTCTCCATATCGAAGTCCTAATTCATAGGTCCCATTTTAGATGCTTGTTGATAGATGGAGGTGCAGGATTGAATATCTATACATTGGATCTAATCAAGAGAATGGGTCTCTCAGAACAAACAATTGACTCTAGAAGAAAAATAACTATCAAAGCTTATGACGAGGAAGAAATATCCTCCAGAGGTCTTATTGTTCTACCTATCAAAATCAGGCCAATTGAGAGGAATGTCACATGTTAGGTATTGGATCTACCCTTAGCCTACAATATCCTATTTGGGGATACCATGGATTCACAAAATGCAAGATGTACCATCCACTTACCACCAGTGCATAAAGTTCCCACATAATGGGGTGGAAGTGACGATTCCTGCAAATGCTAACAACACTTGCAACAATATAAAAGTAGGTAGCATGATCCTACACAAAAAAGAGGCTATGAGGCTATGGATGCAGTTACTCCTGAAACTACCAAGGACATGGTTATGAAGATTTTTAGCAAAACCTTGAAACTTGAAGAAATGGGTATGGGAGAGTACAAGTTGGACCTGACTCCCTCATCAACAGAACTTTTGGTATCACCAAGATTCTATGGAAACCCTTCCTTGATATTCACACCTACAACATCCAAGGAGATAGAAGTACACAAAACAACTAGCATGGTAAAGGCATCCACATATTCTTCAGATAACACAGAAGAATAGGCAGTCTTGGATTGGCTTTACAAAGCAGAACCAGTGGAATCTGAGGTCAAACATGTGAAGATATCCCCAGAATAGTATGGCAAGGGATATGATTTTCTCAAGAAGATAGGATACAAAGGAAAAGGACCTCTAAACAACATGGGATGAGGACTTATTAAACCTATACCCATGGAGTTCCAGAATACCAGAGACAAAATAGGACTGGGTTTTAATGCTAAAACTAATAAACCCTCTTCAAAAGAGAGTCCACACTCAGATAAAGGAAGTGATGAAACAGATGAACTAGAGCAGTGGTCCTCTGAAAGATTATTACATGTTGGCACAAAGGATCCCAAATACCAAGGAGAACACTATGTACCTAGCTTTGAGGTACCTCAAGATCTTCACACCCCTTTGCTAGCACAACCTCCCATTCAAGAGGTAGGAGACACCATAGAAACAATTACTCAACAGACACCCTCACAACAGGATTTACATCCTAACTGGGGGAAATTGGTAATAGTTTCACATGTCCTTGATCTACCACACTTTGATCCATAGGTAGCTAATTGGGTGCACCAAATAACTATTGCTGAATACTTGAATAGATCCGATGATGAGGTCATTGACTCTCATGACTATGAATGTGAAGAGCTATCTATTTCCACTAAAGATATTGGAGTAGATACAATCCACATGTTTATGGTACCTTCAGTTATTTATAAATAATCTAACACTACTCCCAATGACACTGATAATCTTGAAGTAGAAGAGAAGTTCCTTCCCCCGATCATTGATGAGGAAACTGGTGAATACATAAGTCTAGAAGAATTTCATAGGCTACAAGAAAGAAGCCTCCTTTTACAAAGAGATGATGATGGGATTTCTACTGTCGATTCACTAGAGTTTGGTCTGCATATAACTAAAAATGACCCTTTTAATGATGATCTTACTCTTATTGATTTAAACATTAAAGAATTGACTTAACAGACCACGTCATGTCAGTTAATGGTCTTGATGCTAACGCGATGTTGTCCTTCCCAGAATCTGGCTCCCTAACATTGGTACTTCTAGACCTAATTGATTGGACTGAAAGAGAACCTACTCCTATCCTAGACTTTCCCAATGACCACACCCTAGCTTGTTATCTCAATGCTTATGAACCTTACCCTTCTTCCACCAATGCAAGGAGTGAGAACATGTCGTAGGAGGATATCAGGTTTCTCAGTCAAAAACTAAAAATTAAAAAGAAAATAAGGACTGATGGTGAAAACCACTTTGTGGCAGTATCAGATCCCAAAATAGTAAAGAAAAAAGATGTATCCAATGGTGAAAACCCCTAAGAGAAACCACAGGATGAGACTCTTGATATCCTCCCTGAACACTTTCAAGAAAGTTCTTCGATACTAATTGAACCAACACAGCCAGTAAATTTGGGCATTGTTGAAAATCCTCAAATAGTTCACCTTGCACAATATTTATTAGAAGAGGAGAAGACACAGTTCATGGAGTTCATGAAGGAAAATAAGATCAAATTTGCATGGTCTTATACTGATATGATAGGGCTGGATCCTAATCTAATCATGCACCACTTATCTATAGCTCCCAGGATCAAACTCGTAAAACAAAAGCTTAGAAAGATGCATCCTCATGTTGCATTATTAGTAAAAGCAGAGCTAGAAAAATTACTAAAGGCTAGGTTTATCAGAGTCATTTCCTATGTAGGTTGGATCTCCAATGTAGTCCCCATATCTAAAATGGATAAATCTATTAGGATCTATATGGACTTCAAAGACCTAAAAAAAGCATGTCTGAAAGATGACTACCCTCTCCCTAACATTGACATGATTATAGACCTCACAGCAGGTTACCAGATGTATTCTTTAATGGATGGATTCTCAGGCTATAGTCAAATCAAAATTGCTCCCAAGGATCAAGAGAAAACTACATTTACATGCGCATGGGGCACATTTTGTTAGAATATCATGCCATTTGGGCTAAAGAATGTCGGTGCAACATATCAAAGAGCCATGACAACTATATTCCATGACATGATGCTCAAGAACATGGAGGACTATGTAGATGACACATTGGCTAAATCCAAAGAAAGAAGTACTCACATTTCTGACCTAAGAAAGATATTGGATTGAATGGAATAGTTCCAACTCAAGATCAACCCAAATAAATGTTCCTTTGGGGTCCAATCGGGGAAGCTCCTAGGATTCATTGTTTCAGCAAAGGGAATTGAGATAGACCCAGCTAAAGTTAAGGCTATACTAGAGATGGCTCCTCCATGCAACATTAGTCAAATGAGGACACTACAAGGAAGACTCTAGTCCATTAGGAGATTCATGTCCCAACTTGTAGATAGGGCACAACCCTTTACAAAATTACTACATAAAGGGGTTACCTTCAAATGGGATGAACACTGTGAATCAAACATTAGAGAGTTGAAAGGATACTTGGCTACTCCTATTCTTATGGAACCTATTCATGGAAATCCCTTACTCCTATACAATTAAGCTATAGCTACATCCCTAGGAGTATTGCTAGCTCAAGATGATGAAACAAAGAAAGAAAGAGCTATATACTACATTAGTAGAACATTGGTCGCCTATGATCTCAATTATAGCATTATCAAAAAAGCATGCTTAGCAGTCATCTTCGCATCAAAAAAATTAAGGGACTACATGATCTCTCATACAATGAAGCTCATTGCTAAGATTGATCCCCTAAAGTACCTTTTGAGTAGAATAGCATTGACAGGATGTTTGACAAAGTGGATCCTTATTCTAAGTGAGTTTGACATTGAATATGTAGAATGAAGAGCTATCAAAGGATAGGTGCTTGAAGATCAATTAGTTTAGTCACCACTCCAAGATGATGAACCTTTAACAATTGAATTCCCATATGAAACAATCATGCATCTAATTGAATATCCATGGAAGATGTACTTTGATGGTTCATTTACTTAACAAGGTTCTGGAGCAGGGGTCCTATTCATAACTCCTCAAGGTTACAAGATTACCAAATCTTACCAATTGATGTTTCCATGTACCAACAATATTTTAGAGTTTGAAGCATTGGTAAACAGTCTTAAGCTAGCTATGGAATGGAAGATTATAGAGTTAAATGTGTATGGTGACTCCCAACTAATTATCAATCAGGTCAATGGGGAGTATCAAATGAAAGATGAGAATTTGATGCCCTACAAACAACTAGTTGATGACCTGAAGAAATACTTTGTCTTCGTCACCTTCCAATAGATACCAAGATCAGAGAACAAAGCTGCAGATGCTATGGCTACCTTAGCATCCATGTTACAACTGGAAGAACATCAATTCTACTATGACTTCTTGGTGGAAGAACTCTCCTATCCTGCCTTTGATACTCCTGAATATCAAGTAATATGTGCTTTGAACACACCAGGCCAATCTTGGTATGCCAATATCATTGCTTACCTTTCTGACCAAACCATTCCTAACAATCTATCCATAAATGAGAAAAGATCCCTAATTAGGATAGCATCGCGTTACATCCTCATAACTAACAACCTATATCGATGAGGTCTTGATGGTACACTTCTTAGGTGTTTAGAACTTGAAGAGTCAGATCTAGCATTAAAATAAGTCCATGAAGGTGTATGTGGATCACACTCGAATGACTTTTCATTAGCGAAGAAATTGCTTAGAGTGGGCTATTACTGGCCTACCATGGAGAAAGATGCTATTCAATTTTCAAAAGCATGTCTTACATGCCAGACACATGAAAATCTTATCCATGCTCCTATCAGAGAACTTACACCTTTCATAACACATTGGCCATTTTAGCAATGGGCCTTTGAATTGGTTGGACAAATATATCCCAACTCTTCAAATGGACACAAGTTCATCATTACGACCACTTAGTATTTCACAAAGTGGGTTGAGGTCATGCCACTAATCAAAGCCACTGGAAAACATGTGGCTATGTTCATTCTGAACTACATTATTTGTAGATATGGGATACCCTCTTTAATTGTAACAAATAATGGGGACCAATTTAAAAATCAAGACATTGATGACCTTTGTGAACAGTTCCATATCACTCAACATTGCTCCTCAATATAGTACCCTCAAGTTAATGGAAAATCTGAGGCATCTAACAAGAATATTCTCAAAATCCTACACCAAACTGTGAGCAAGTCTAGCAGAGACTGGCATCTACAATTGAATCTGACACTATGGGCCTACATAACAAGCATTACAACACCAACTAGAGCCACGCCATTTGATTTATTCTATGGCACTAAAGAAATACTAGCTATTGAGGTTGAGATCCCATCTTTGTGGATATCTTTACAAGGCCTTGTTACTGATGAGCAGTACCACATAGATAGGGTGAATTCTCTGGACCTACTAGATGAGCGTAGACAACAAGCATTTGATCACCTCAAAGTGTACAAAGCACATATGTCCAAAGGCTACAACAAGAAGGTCAAAGCACAAAAATTTGAAGTGGGAGATCTTGTCCTCAAAGAGAATCCTAAGAACTAGCCTAACAGAGAGAAGAAAGGAAAATTTGAACCTAACTGGTTGGGACCTTATGTTATCACTGCTACTTTTGGGACTGGAGCTTATCAACTAGCTACACCCGAGGGAGACGTTCTTCTAGATCCTATAAAAACTCTATATTTGAAGAGGTTCTATGATTGATGTTTGGCTAGCAGAGCCTGTACAACAAAAATTTCTTACAAAATACCAAAAACATTCAGAAAATTGATCCTGAAGAAATCCAAAAACAATGGAAAAGGTCCTACAAAAAGGGTATCCTTGGTGAAAACCTGAAAAATAGGCACCTTGATACTACAAAAGCATTCAAAAAATAAAAAATAGCAAAAAATTTGAAAAAGAGAAAAGTGCCTTGATGAGCACTTGGTAAAACATGCATCTTGGTAGCAAAAAGAAAGAAACAATCTGGCCAAGTGGTGAAAACCTGGCAATCAGGTGTCACTTGTGTTTTTCACTCCATCTATCAATGCATTGCTAATACTAAGCCTTCACGATTTCACCTGTGCTCCAAACGCTGACTTCACTTTCCTAAATGACTGTCTTATCCTCGCGTGGGATTTTTCTACATTTACATCTTAGGAATAGGTCATTCTGCACTACATGCATCTTTGCTGGGATGGTAGGTTGTGGTGGCTAGGTTTCTCTAGGATGGTTTTCCTCACGAACACAATGTTTCTTGATACATGCAAAACAATGTCACTTTTCAAAACAAGGGTGTCCTTTCACACATCTCATATCCATACATGACACCTATAATAATGGAGTTCGTACAAGGCTATATTGGATCACAAACATGAACTAATTATCCTATCAATGCATAGGCATGGAAACACCATATGGCTTATATTCTAATTTTCTGATTGATGAATCTTTACTATGTTTGACATATGAATGAACAAGTACTACTTAAACACATAGTTTGATATTGGTTTGATTATGATTCTTTTATGTCCTAATGATGTATTCAACTAGGGGCATCTAAGTAATTATAAATTTTATTAGCTTGATTCACAATTAATGATTTGTTATATCTTCTTAGTTACTCAATGACGTCTGCGCAAAGACAAAGATTCACAAGGATAGGGGGCATTATGTTTTCTTGATTTTCCATGTATGGTGATTGTTTCAAATGATCCTATAAATTTCATCTAAATTGGATGTTTATGGTAAGAGCTACCATTATGGGTGGATAGCCGTATATATCTTGATCTTCATTATGTGTAAACTACGGTGATTTTGAAACAATTTCCTTGTCTATTTTGCTGACCCAGATTCTCACTAAGGTATATGAATCATAATGTACCCAAGGATATGAATTTTTAAGGTCATTACGGGTTCAATATCTTACCTTACTTAGGATCTGGTATGTCAAAAGGAAGGTGACTATTTTGTTATCCTAGCTTATATGCCTTGATGCCTAAGTCTATTTCTGACATTTCAATAAAACATAGTATTCATACTTTCATAATATTATTGGGTATTAGTGATGGTTGTACTATCAGGTGGTATTCATTCTGAAAGTGCCCAATGATGATAAAAAGCTATACATTTACATACCAGTGACAAAGTCCTAAGAGTCTTTATATTATTGCATTCTTAAATTGTATGGAACATGAAAAAGAAAGAAAAAGCATTAAGGCATTATGAGCTCCAAATTGATTCAATTTTTCTTCTTCTAAATCAAGTTAATTACATCATCTATATTACCGATATATATCGTTGCACATCCATAGCATACATTTTTGCATTCATAAAAAGAAGCAATAGGAAAATACCAAAACAAAGCATCCATGTATTGCATTTTTTTCCATCCTAAAGTGCATCCATACATCTATTTTGCATAAAGAAAAAAATCAAAAACATACATTTTCATCTTCAAAAACATATTTATATCAGTAAACAAATCAAGTCATAAAATGATGTTATCATCTAAAACTAACTCATCAAAGAGACCAAGATATCATCACATGTGTAAATCACATCTATCACATCTATCAAAGGAAGGAGAACTCATGAAACATATCAAAATTAGGAAGATGCATCAGATATCTATATATCACCACATGGTACCAATCAAAATATGGAACAAAAAGCATAAAGAGTATCAGAGTATCAGTGAGATAGAATGAACTAGATATACATGTATGAATGTCATATGCAAAATCAGATCTCAGCAGGATCTAGATATACAATGTGAACTCAGATATACAAGATATAACAATATAAATCAACTCTAGCTCCCCCCTCTCCCTGATCTGGAGGAGGAGGAGGTACAAATGGAGGTGGAGGAGGCATCGCCCCTTACACTGTGTTAGGGATTTTTCTTGCATGAACTATACTGCTTGAAATATTTATTTGAATCTCGTTACCTCTAAATCCTGACTCAGAGTTCAGAGGCAAGAAAAGCCTAATTGCTAAGGACTAAAACAATATCCTTCTTTGTTTTTGAGTTCCACAACTACTCAGGCAGGTTTTACCTTGTAAGATGACTGATAACACAG
>MU223269.1:2829477-2849171 GCA_018584345.1 Thuja plicata
ATGAGGAACTTAAACTAAAAGTTGATGGCTCACAAATGCTTATCAAAAAGTTAAGAAAAGATTTGAAAGATTGCTCTACAAATGATTTGGGGAAAATGGTCAAGAAACTAAATGAAGAAAACTTATCCTTAAAGGATAAGATAGAAGAATTGAATGATCAGTTAAATGATAGCCTAATAGCTATTGAAGAGAAGAACAAAGAAAATAAATAGTTAGATGAAGAACTCATGCAAGCCAATATGAAAATCTTGGAATTGGAAAACATCAAGAATAAGATTTAATCTAAATTATCAGGAGTAAAAGACAAGATTGATAAAATTCACACAAGTTTTGATTTAATTCAATCATAGCTTTATGCACAAAATCTAAAAGGTGATACCACTAGTATGGGATACCGTATAGCTCAAATTGAGATCAATTCATTACAAGAAAGAAAGAAATCTCAATTAGAATCTATAGAAGAATAGAAAACTGAGAATCATAAAGAGACTAAAGAAAAACCACCAAAAGATAAGCATAAGGTAGTCAACTATACTTTCTATGCCTATAAAAAGCATGGAGACTTGGAAAGAGATTGTAAGTATGTAAGACCCTTCAATGGTTATTGTTACTCCTATGATAAGTTTGGTCATAGGGATATTCATTGTAGAACAAATCAAAGAAATCAGTCACAACTGAACCAAAGGAATCAGACTCAATAAAATCAGAGAAATCAACCTCAAAGAAACTTGCAGAACATTACATATCAAATATGTAATTAGAGTGGGCACACAGCCAAGTAGTGTAGCATGATGAATAACAACATCAGATCTCCTATCATTTGTCACTCATGTGGAAAAGTTGGACACATCTCAAGGTTTTGCAAGTCAAGGACACAAGGACAAGAGAATCCTCAAAAGTCTATGTTTGAAGAATCAGGAGAATTTATGTTTGTGGAAGCAAAAGCTAACTCAGATAAAATATGGATTGAAGTAAAGAAGGATAATGAAGATAAAAAGGTAGTAGATGCATCCTCAATGGACGCACCTTTTACTTCTAGATAATTGACCCTCATGGTCTTAGGGGGAGCTATTCTAGCTCTGAACCCCTGCGTGGCCGATATACTCACCTCCAAATATGCACCTTTGGATTCATGTCAGTGATAACAAAAGAATGCAGTATACATTGATGCATTGTCTATACTTCATTATGAATAAAGTTTGAAAGTCTCAGTAAAAGCATTTACGACATTAAATGCAGATTGATTGATTATTCTCATTGTTTACATCTGAGATCAAAAAATTTGCAAAGCACTAAGCATCAAAGTAATCAAAGGTAATGATTTGATCAGTTGGTGAACAGATTGCAAGTTGAAACGGAACCCTAGCAGTTGCATCATTTCAATTTTCTGTGAAATCCTACTTAATCAAGTTGCAAGTATGGCAACCCTAATTGTATTTGACATTGCTGAAAGGAATATATTTGTTTTTAAGAAGCATACATTCAAGTCTATATTAGATGATTTTGAAGGAGCATTCTCTAAGACTCCGCTAGGATTTGTGCACATGGAAGACATTCATGCATACATCTACTGCAAGAAGGAAACAGTTGGAGACAACAACATAGTAACTCTTATGGGTTCAATGATGAAACCAGACTACTCATTCAAGGATGAATATGTGCATCTCACTGATAACCCTATCTTTGAGTATTCCAATGCACATGAGTTCTATGAGCTACAATGGGTTAAGATACTACTAAGCAGGATACATGATGAGCTATAATGGATTGCTGAGGTTCCTTTCTACATCACTGCAGACCTAATTCATGAAATGGCTGGACTTCCTAAGACTGGACCAGTTCTTCCTTCTGGTAAGGATGTTAAGAATCAAGTTGAACATGTTTTCTTATCTAGAAGTGATAGGTGTGGCTTGACTGTCGATCCTACTAAGGAGAATGACATCAAACTACTCACTATGATACTTGGATACAAGTTTTAGCAGGCAAGTAGACTGAATAGTGTGTCCACAACAACACTTTTGGCAACAATAAGGATAGTGAGAGATAACACTCAATACAATCTCTGTGAACTATTGTGCACACAAGTGATAGAGAACATCAAGGCTATTAAGCATGAAAAAACAAAGATATTTAGGTTTGGCTCTTTGATCATCTACTTATACTTCCACATTGTTGGTAAAGTTGCAAATCTTTACCTAGATAGGAGTAAACCTACTATGTATCAAATATCACTAAAAGCTACATCAGAGAGTAGTGCAAAAGATACTATGGACATGGATATCAAAACATTCAGGATCAAGATACAAAAGAGGTCTAGGATACCTAAGAAGATAGTTGAGAAATACAAAGACACCATATGCTTCATGGTGGAAACTGACTGTACTTGCATGGAGGCAGTTGAGCCTAGAACAAAATGGATTCACCCTCTCGGTTATGAAGTTGAAGAACATGTTTTGGAAGGCTATGCACAAGTCCTCCTATCTGCGCCCAAGGATCCCAATGAACCTAGATGGGGTACTTATAGAGAAAAGACAAATCAATTTGATTCTATCTTATACAGTGCTGACACCAAAAGGAAGGCATCAAGGATCACCTCAAATATCTTAAAAGTTCATGGTGTTACACAAGAAGACTTAGATAGAGCTAGGGAAGCTAAGATTGCCAAAAAACTTGAGAAAACCCCCACTGAAGTAAAAATAGAAAATTCTAATGATATGCCTAAGAAGAAGAAGAAGAAATCAAATATAGACACATCTGCCCCATCAACCACCATTGATCTAGAATCTTCTCCACCTTCTGTACCCAGCAAGTTGACTAGAAGGAAGAAGCAAGTTCCTACAAGTCATCCATCCTCAAGCACCACAAGGAGGAAGGTAAAGAACACACAAGCCCCTCCTAAGGTAGGACTCAGGCCTAGTCTAACAGTCCTAAAGAATATAATTGATAATGAAGGAAGACTAGAATCTCTCAAGAATGTCTATGACAAATACCAAGAGATAGACAAAATAGAAATTCATTCTATGATCATCTCTCACATGAATAAGTTCAAAAGGACAGTATTGGAACTCAAAATAGTCATACCAGACAAGGGATGGAACATAATTGATGTATTAAAGAGACAAGCAATTGAAGAGGATATGAGGATAAGAGAAGAAAAACTAGATAGTCTTCTCCTGGTATGCTTGCATGATGAGAAATCCATTCTATTGGATTTAGCTAAGCCTCGCCTAAGAACCAAAACAAGAGTTCATATCATGAATAAGGAGTATGATTTGGTTGGTGAAGAGACTCAGAAAGCTTTTGAGAAGGTATTTATGGATAGACATATGTATCCTTCAATAGTGCCTACAGAAAAGGTAACTCTACTTCCTCCCAAATAGGTTACAGAACCAGTGATTCAGAATGTACCTAAGATAGGTCCACAAGTTTTAGTGCCCTTAGTTTCAATAACTTCTGATACAGTAAAAGATTTAGGAGATACTATAGTGATTGAGGATATCAAGATATCCATGACTGCCTCTAACAATGATATGGACAAAGTTGAAAAAGCATTTGTAAGAACTAGAGAGACAAAGGAGGTATGCACTAATGATACATCTTTACAACAAGATGAAGTCCCCTCTACGGATTCAACATATTTGAATAAACAGGAAGATAATCAAACTAATGAGACACCAGTCATAGAGATCCCAGTAAAAAGTGAATGCATGGATACTAGTTAGAATATTATATTCACACCATCCATTCAACCATCAACTTCACTATTGTCAAGCTTAACTCCTGACTCAGCAAGTCTAGATGCATGGGGAGAAGAAGACTTGATCAAGATGAGTGTCCTAGAAATGAAAAAATCCAAAGAGAAACAAGTTATGAGAAACCCTCTCTTTTTGGAATCAGTAAACATTCTGAATGACCTAGTGCCTATAGACAAGAAAGTAGCTAAAATTCAGTCAGTTAATGATGTAGATAGCATCCTAACAAGCTTCAAAGAATATTTTACAAGTTTAGTAGACTCAGCTACTAGAATTGCAGAAGATGAGTATAAAAATGAAAGATTGAATGAACTGGTAAGATTTTTTTCCTAGATTTAAAGTCATTAAATATTGGTCAGACAATGTTGAAAGAGTTGGCATCAAAAGGCAGAAAGGTTATAGAAAATTGCATGGACAAAGGCAAACTCACCTCTGAACATATCAAAAAGATAGAAGAGGTAGATAGCTTGGTTGATAACATAAGATACTCAGTTGAAACATCATCCCAAGACATAAACATCTATAACAATATCTATCAAGGTTAGATAGACAAGATAGAAAAAGATAAAATGGAGATCAGTATGATAAGGATCAGGCATACTCAACTGAGAAATGCACTTGCACCCTCCTTAGTAGTTCTAGATGAAAAAATTAAACAGATAGATCCAAACATTGCTACCTATGATCAAGGACCCAACATGGATTTGACAAAGATATAAAAACTCACATATGCCCTATGCGCCCATCTACAAACAATTTATGCACTAAAGACATTCTGGTAGCAAGAGATGAAGAATCTATAGATAGCCTATCCAGATGTATAAATAGAGTAAGTATCTAGAGACTTACAATTTTAACACCTTTGTAATTAATGTCAAAGGGGGAGTAATGTATGTATGTGGAGTAGTGTATATATATGCAAAGAAAATATATAGTATATGTTAAGAGAAGAGAATATAAAGTTTTTGTGTTAGTCAGTTTTGAGTAACTTGGCCACATTCCTTTGTTGCCATTAATGACAAAGGGGGATATTGTTGGAAAGTTGACTCCCAGGGAGTATATGACTTATTTTTTTTGTCATTATGGAAACAAATTCATATGGAGTTTTGACAACAAACTTAGTAGTGAAAATTGACTAAGCATAGAAGACAATATAGAACAGAGATATAGAGATGATCAGAGCACCAACACACATGTGTACGGCTTATTTAGACTAAGCACATTTAGACATAAGCTCTATGATATTTTATTATTCTTACCCTATACATGCATGGTACAAAATGTTAGTATGGATAAGTTACAGAAAGAACTAGTACACTAGCAGTTTAGAATACAGAGTACGGAGCCGACTTCAGGTTTTTGATTAGCATGTAATCTTTCATTGTGTAAAGGTGAAGTGCCTATTGTAGTAAGTTTATAATCATGTATTAAACATTATTGTAAACATGCTTAAACCAATTTGTTTGGAAGCGTTGTGAATGTTGTTTTTGGGCCGACAAAGGTCTTGTTTATAGTCATGTCTATTCAGGCATAAACATGTATATATGTAATGAAAAGATATATTTGAAGTGTCAAAGAAATATGCAGAGTAGAGATATAGAAGAGCAGTATAAAGATGTTAGTATGAGATAGATCCCTAAAATAAGATAAGAGAATAAGCACATAACCGAAACTAATCACACATATGTGTCATATATAGTAGTTCACTTTTAGATATAGTGCATATCTATGCTCAGGAGGTTGTAGCCTTCTTTCTCATTGGGTAGTGAGCTCTTGGACAGTGAGTCCTCACCCCTAATAGGGTTGTTTGTAAAAGACTCCTAACAGGTTCAGGCTTTTAACCAGGTCATTATACTTGCATTGTAAAGACTACTCCTAACAGGGCAAAGGAACTTTAACAGGTTCATTATACTAGTGCAATATTTGTGGGTACTAATTCCCACCAGGGTTTTCCTCTAATCAAGGTTTCCCGGTAATCATGTCATGTGTTATGAGTTCTTGTGTTAAGCTTCAAGTGATTTATAATTGATTTATGTTTAAAGTTGCTGAAATAGAATAATTAGTAAAACACTGATTCACCCCCCCTCTCAGTGTTTCCAACATTTACTGGTGACTCTCTATGTTGGAGAGTTTGAACACCCACTCTCTAACTTAGAGACTTAGCTAGAATTGGAGGAGTTAGGAAAGGAGGAATTAGGCTTTAAGGGAGATTTTCTACAACTTTCTTTCCATAAGCTTGAAACTAGATTGGTGGACATCATACATTTTTTTCTTCTTGATGCATTTTGTGTTGTAATGAAAATGAAGGAAGTATGTTAGTGTGCTTGAGGAATGTAGAGGTGCCTTTTGTTTTAATGTTGTTGTGTGTGAGTAATGTTCTTGTTATTTTTTAGCTTTCATTGTTGTTGTTGTGTTAATGGGAGTGTTGAAGGCCCACTCACCCTTGGGAGGGAAGAGTAGCCTTGGGGGTGGAGGAGTTTGACAGCCCTTTTGGTGTAGAGTCTCTCCTCAAGGAGGAGAAGTAAAAAATCATGGAGTATGGGCTCCATGAAGCCATCCTTAGTTGTTATTTCTCTTGGGGGTCATAAGGGTATTTTGATGAATATGAGAATGGTAATAGATGGTGTTTTTTGTGAGCCTTGTGAGGGATTTGCTATTGATTTTTGGATTGGTCTTCTCCCTTTGGGTACTTGGTCCACTTCACCCCATTTTAGTGTCCTTGTGAGACCACATTGTGAAAGCCATGGTTAGGATTTTTTGTGTGGGTTAGTAATATTGTGTTTTTGTTTTGTTTTGTGTGTTGTAACCCACTTTTGTTTGGTTTCCCAAGCTTGGGGGGTGGCCTCTTAGAGGCCTAGGCTGGGAGGTGAGCTTCCCATGGTCTCCTAATTTGTTTCTTCTTTTTGCAGATTTATCTTGAAGTTCTTGAAGGTTAAAGTGGAAGGCAAGAAGATGGAAAATCATTGTTTTAAGTCTATTGTAATAAGCCTTGAAGGCTGAAAGTTTCTTGTATTTTCTAGCTAGTAGAAAGTATAACTTTTATTTAAAAAAATTAAAAATTGAAAGAACATTGTGGATGCACAAGAATGCTATCATAGGAAGCATAATGAAAGTGTAGTTGAAATTTTCAGTCAAGCATTAAATCCCTTTTATATGGAAATGAAAGTTGTAGTTACAATGAAATAAGAAAAGAGAGAAAACTGTTTGGAGTAGAGATGCAAAGAAATGTATGATTCAATAGAAAAATCAGAATAATGGCAATTTGCCTTTGTGTATAAGTTTTTATTTATTCATATGCATTCCATTACTTAGAATAAAATGTTCAATAAAATTTGTATATGAATTAAATTTCTACAAATGTTTGTTATTTACACTTAGATATTAAATCTGAAAATTATTTTAAAATAAACAACTAAGCAATGTGAAAATTCTGATTTTTAGTCACTCCTAAAGACATTACATTCCTATTTTTAGTTTCTCCTATAATTTAAACATTCTATTTTTTTTTTTGTTACTCATAAAAATATCTTTCTTTTTTTTTTAAATTTTCAAATACACATATAAATATATTCCTCAAAATATATAGAAGCATGCTAAAATCTTTAAGTGGATTTCATGCATTGCTGTCAAATATACATGCTCATACTTCCTTAAGAATGTAGTATATTGTGAGAAAACGTAATTATAAATGAAAATATATATACATTCATTATTCTGTTATTTTTATGCAAAGATATGATGAATAACATATGCGTACATTATTTACATATTTACATCTTTGTTTATATATATAGATATTTTTGGTAATTAAAAAAAAATATTTTTACATATTCTCTGCAAATCTGGAAACATATATATATATATATAAACTTAAAATAAATAAATAAAATTGCTTTGAAAAATTTAAGGGACTGTGGATGTCGGTCACAGCCAAACCACATATCCCTACGTGTGCATGGGTGCATTAGTGTCATGGGTGGGAGGGGAAGGGCGGCCAAACCCCCAAACACGTAGACCTCCTCCTTGTTTGTTGTAGCCCACGCGACATAAAATACACAGTGGCTCCTAGAGTTTGTAAAAAAAAATAAAAAAAAAATGCCCAATATACATAAAACCCTCTCCATTGAATAACAACACCATCATTTAAATATTTTAAAATATAAAAAGAATAGAGATTTTTACCAGCATTTGGGATACTCTTTTTTGTAGATTTGTATTTGTAAATGTAAACACACACACACACACACACAGTTGTGTGTATATACATTTACATACATACATATGTGTGTGTGTGTGTGTGTGTGTGTGTGTGTGTGTGTGTGTGTGTGTGTGTTTCATGAGGTTCTTGTCCTTCTCTCATGACTGCCACACCTGCACATTTGCTTGAAAAAACAAAAAAAATGGAAGCTAGGGTTAGAAGAAAATAGAAGAGAGATTTTAAAAGCGAAAACAAAAAAACTGTTTATTTTCACTACTTCATATTTTGACCCTAACCCTAATTTCAAATTAGGGTTAGGGCTTGCAAAATATGAGAGGGAAAATTGTCTTTATTTTTATTTTAAAAGAAAGTGTCTTTTATTGGGAAGCTTAAAATGATTTTTTTATCTTTATTTTAAAAAAGGTGCTTTTTGGTTGGAAACATTTTTTAATTCTTTTTCTATTTGGGTAACTAATTGTGAACTTGTAATTTTTATTTTCTAAATTGTTTTAATAAGATGTTTTTTAAGAAAACTATTGGAGAATGTAATAATTTAATACTTTAACATAGTCAACAGCATTAAGAAGCTTAAATTAACATTGTTTATAATATATTTAACAAATTAATCTACATTATAATCTATATGATTATTATAGAAATTATCCATAGAGTAGGAAATAATTAACTAAGTTTATTATCTTTAGCAATTTAAAATTGATATATCGATGCCTTTTAAATTAACTAGATTCTCTATTTAAAGTGTTACCCATAAAGATTTGATTATAATTTTTTTTCTTAATATTATAACCAAATTTTAAAAGAGGGTTAATCAGAATTGAAAAACCTAGCGTATTACAACATTAGTTATTTAATTTAGTTTTATTTATTGAAAATTTAAGAACTCAATATTTATTTGTTTTTAATCCCATGATCAGATTTTTAAGTCTTGAAATTAGAATAGCTAATTAAATTTAATACACAAAAAAATTAAATTTAAATTAGCCATCAATTAAAAATTCAAAGAAATAATATTTGACCCAATAATGTTATTTTTATGAGACCAATATATGTGGCCAATATATTGACTATTGTAAAAGTAGTGTTTTTGTGGAATCACATGAAAAGTTGAAATTATTATTTTAATTATTATTTTTATTAATAAGTACTAAACATTAGTAAGATTAATTGTGTGAATCCTAATTACGATTTAGGTTTAATAAAATTTTGAAACACATTATTAGCCATAATTAGAATGGTGTAGGTAAGCTTCCCTAGTAAACTTGTCTAACCTAAACTCATAATAATTATTTGGGGTTGAGAGATGTTGTCATAAGGACATGATTCCCCTTGACCCTACAAAAGTTATCAATGCAATGTAGCCTAGGGCTCTTTCGCATAGATACAAGGTTAAAATTTTATATTTGACAAACCCTTAACTGTGATCCTTAAGACAGTAATTATAAATTTTTCAAAAAAAGTTGTGTTTTTTTTATGCCAAATTTTGGGCATGACAATTGATTTCATCGAGTTGATGATAAAAATAATGTTAACTCTAAGATCAGGTTTACAACTTGCACCTCGATCTCCTAATCTATGTGCTTTAAATCAGTTAGACTGATTAAAACACTTACATTAATGTTTCTTTTCCCTAAAGAAATGGATTTAAAACAATTAAATATCCTATAAATAAAATACCCTTGCTTTATCTAACGGGTAAAAGCACAATAATTTGTCACCTTTTAGGCTAACTTATCAACACAGCTGAATTTTAGTATTTCTATCTAAAAATTAATTTTGGTCAAACATATGGTCTAGCTAGATTCATTATAGTTAAGTTAGATAAGTGCTTTAATGTTTCCAATTGGAAATGTATATTAAATGCGTATTTTATACCACTTTGAGTCCAATTACCATAGAAATAAAATTATTTTAGAAAAGTGACATTGCAATAACTCTAAGTCTTTTTAATGATAATTTTTTAAAAATACAAAAATACCCTTTTGTAGAGATCAGAGTCAAGAATATCTATGATAGATTTTATAGTGTTTTAATTAGACATAGTCTATTATAATTAAAAAATATTGCAAGTAGGTATTTTAGCAGTCAAGGAGATGTTGACTCGGAGAAAGAAAAAAAATAGTAAAACATATTAAATAAATTTGAAAAATATATGGTGCACTAGAAGAGAGAGTCCTCTTCAAGAATATATATTTCTTTTTTTTATTGGGATATATTTGTTATGAAAAATATGGTGGGAGGTGAAAAATGTCAATTTTAGGTGAGTTGGAATTTGAATTGTTATAAAAGAGAAAATATAGGTCACAAACCAATTTTTATTTCTTCATGCACTAGATATATATGTCATCTATAACATATTTTTAAAGTAGGGAAAAAAATGTTTATTTACATATAATTTTTTGGTGGGAACTAGACCCCTAATTTTCAGTATGTTTCTGCAACTGAAAAATCATCTTTAAAATTTAAAAAAACATATCAAAAATTATTCAAAAAAAATATTAAAAATTTTAATTATAAACTTCATCCATTTAAAAACATTTCATTAGTTTACATCATCTTCAAATTCCATTCATAAATGTCACTTTTATACTATTGAAGTTGAACAACTTTGATTTTGTTAGCCTTTTCCTTTATGAAAGGTTGACAGATTATTGTGCTTTTACCCTGATGTGGAAGTAAGATCCAATTTTTGTGGGCTGCAACTAACTTTCAGTTCTGTCTTTCACTCATGCTTGATTGTCCTTTGGTTTTTACTATCTGTTGCACTAAATCTATTTCGTCAGTCTGCACTGTAACTTGCATTTTGGGTTACTCTATCAGGTTCCTCTTTAACTCTCTCCATTGTGGTTTTTAGTTACACACTACCTTGTGTCATTGGTTTTCTCTATACTTAGTCATTTTTGGTGATCTGCCAATCTGTCCTTCGGTTTTCCCTTTGCTGTCTTTCAGTGTAGGCTTACCAAAAATGTTGTTTGAATACTAATGACACATTAATGTCATCACCACAGGGTGACATCGATGCTTTAAGAAGTATGAAGAAGAAGTCATAGGTGGTCGATGACTAGGTGGCCGAACAGGTAGGAAATGTCTGGCATTTCCTAGTGGCAACACTCCGAGACCTGTATACGACAGATAACATTTTGTACCAAGTCAAAAATACCATTACTCTCTAGGAGGGAGAGAATGATCAATATGAAGTATGGATGAGTGAATTGGGAGAACTCATGGGTCTCGGGGAGGAAATCATCACTGAGGCTAGAATTTTGGAGGAAGAGTCCTTCAACTTCGTCTGGGTCCATCACTCCAGACTTGATCTCAAATTGGAGATAAGAAAGCAACTGGTAGGGGCCATGAGGGGAAAAGTCCAGGAGGTGGAATATTCTTTAAATTTCTATAAGGAATTTGTTGCAAGGGTTTCAGGAGTCGATCCCTTTAGTACTGAAACATGTACTCTAGAGGAATATGTTGTAGGAAAATTGGACAAGCTAATGGAGTCTCACTATCAATCCTCGAAAGGAATGGGCAGAGAAAGGATGTTACGCATATCCCGTATGATGCTCTGGGCCCATGATGCTACAAAGATGGTCATAGAATTCAAAGGGAACACCCCAGATCTGGGTGAACAAATGGGGGCAGCCAAGTACACCCAATCCAAAATCAAAGACATTGATGGGGATGGAGTTTCCCAACTCTTGGGAGCATTCAAAATATACAAGGAACAATAAGGCTTCTGTAGATTCTAGATATTTCTACCAGCAGGGAAAATTCTTGAACATTCATTATTCTTTGAGCGTAAGCTCCCAAGCTCCAGAGTTTTGGATCCAACAGTTTTGTATTTTTTTAATGACCCATGTCTAGGTTCCTCAAAGCCAACTAGTCACTATCCAGCAGTTAATAACAGGGTCAGAAAGTAGGTGATCCTGATAGGGTATGTCATACAGGGAGATGACTATGACAGGTGATTCTCCCAAGGTGCCTCTCTATCATTAACTACCTGTTGCATCGAAGATAGTGAGCTGCATATTGCATTAATGAGGCATGTAGCCTCAAACTCTGGAAGGATCAGATTTCTTCTCTTCTTATCCTATCCCTCTTCTCAATGTCGATTCTTCCATACTTCTCTTGTCATATTCCTCAGACATGTCAGAGCTCTACTCTATTCAAGGTGATTGTGAGTGGTGCTTGTGAGTGGTGTAGGTAGTACCCACTACCAGATATTATATTTTATGTTGAGTGTATAGTTAGATTAGGTTAGTTTTAGGGAAACCTATATGTATAAATAAGAAGTCTGACCTCATTTCAAGGATCATCCAAATTAATGATTTTGTAGACTATACTATTAGCATTTAGCATTTCATTTCTCAGTAGTTGTAGAGCACAATGCTCGGTAGCCCTTATTTGTTGGATGCTCTCTTGGGGCCATTGATGTACACACCAGTGATGCTAGAACACTCTTTTAATGAAGAAGGAAGAGTTTCTGGCAATGATGATGTTGGCGTTCTGATCTCTGACTTAGCTATGTCTCTTTCATGCTAAATGTTTCTAATGTCCTTTGCTCTGGTGATTTATTAGATTAGATGATCTTATTTCCCCTTGCTATTGGATACGTATGAGCTGTTGGTTCTGTATGCATTTAGTAATTAGTGTAGCCCATTAGAGCATTGTTGATGTTATAAATATGTGGTATGACTTTAAGTAGAAACAACGAGTTCCTAAAATTGATCTATCTTTTATTGTTTATTTGGTAAATTAATGCATGCTTGCAGGAAACCTTGACCTATCACAAAATCCTCAGAGAAGATGAGTAAAAAAATTAGCTATCCCCCTAAACAAAAACAATTACTCACCCAACTAACCTACTCATACCATCAAGACCCAACACTCAGGTGCTTCAAGGCTTGGAGAATTTGTTCCCTAGACAAAATTTATAGGCGAAGTTAGTCGGTACCCCGGTACCCGGTAAAAAATTATCATCTGTTGATGAGACCAGTCACAAAGTCCCATCAATAGAAATTGGTGCTAGAAGGAGGGCATGAGCTTGTCCCCTTCAGAAGATTTTAACTTTACAATGCCTGAGGGTTCCCCAAGCCATAGTTTTAGGAATCACAATTTAAGCAGGATTTGGTCTTTTTTGACCCCACATTTTGAAAGAATCCTTTGATCAGACCCAAACCCCAGGAATTTTATTGAATTTGAGCCTCCTACTCAAAAGAAAAGGACCCCAAAGACCAAGCAGCCTACCAACCTTATATGGGGATTTTATACACCTCATAATACCCAAGCTCCTTTGATAACCGCGGGGACCAATGCTCCACCTAGCCAAAATCTAGCACCCCTGATGGAAAATTACTTTTGTAACATCAGGTCCCTAATGGGGTAGTTCCCCGGTGCTACCAATGATCTTCATCCGAATTCGGAGAAGATTTGCCCCTGATATGAGCATATAGGCCCTAGAACTGCAAAAGAATATCTTTAGGCCTATAAGGATTCCATGGACTGACACTAGGTACAAAATCAAGATGTTGTGACTCGGATGTTCCCTCTATCCTTAGGACAAAATGAGTTAAACTAGTACCTTACCTTGCCTGCCAACTCCATCAACAGTTGGCAGGACATGGAAGATGCCTTCCTAGCGGCCTTTTGTGTTCATGTGGACTCGATGGGGTCCCACAGCCAGTTTATCTCCATCAAGAAGGAACCAAACAAACCCCTTACCACATTCAACCATCGGTTCCAACGTGCCTTGAAGTGGTGCATGGGCCCCTTCATCCCATTTACCAATGTGACCATCTAGACATACCTGAATGGCCTAGACCCCATTGTTGCCACTCTCCTTTGGAGCACCACCACTGTGAATGAATGAGATACTCTGGTAAAGGTTTACAACCTGGCCCTAGAGTTGTCCTGCGGTTTGAGGAAAGCTCCTGGTAGGATTGGACAGAGCCTACCATTAAATATGATACCTGGTAGAACTTCTTAGGCTAGGGGATACAACCCCAATTCAGAAATGGGTGCCCCAACGATGGCCATGGGCCCACTGCTACTGACAGACCAGCAGACCCGATATGTATATCCATCACAAGCCTAGACAATACAAGGTCTAGAGTTTTTCCCCTGGAACCAGCCACAACAAATACAACAACCACTATCACAACCCTCTAGAGTACCTTTTTTTCATTCGCCTGCAGAAAGAGGATTGCAGTCATCAACTCCGGGAGCTAGTGCCACTTTCCCATGAACAAGACACAACAACTGTCACACTATGATGTAAACACCAAACTATCCACTCAGGTTGAATCCCTTCGGTGATTGGTGTCCTCACTGACTATGGACATGGGACAACTGAAGGTAGGGCCTTCTACACCCCATAACTCCAATTCTGAGAGGGAATGTTTTCTCTAGACAACAAAATGCCAATTCTAGAGGTAGAAATTATAATAACAGGCCTCGGCCCAATCCATAGAAATGGAACAACAATTCAAACACTAGAGGTCCTCCTTTGAACCAAAAAACCACTCAAGACAGTGTTGGACCCAGTCATTCTGCACAGCTCACAGAATTCCACCCCTGACCAATTGGTGTAGATTGCATGACACCAGCTCTCATTCTGAGGTGAACTACACCACCTTGGAGAAGATAATCATGATCTCCCAGTTGGAGAGACAACAAATTGTTGACTCTACTCCCCTAGAGCCTCCCACATCAAAGCCCAATCATAGTGCCTTCATGTGTGAGACCGTCTTCTTTGGAATAGGTAAAGAGGATGAAGAAGAGCCTGAATTATAGGGGTTCTTTGATGAATCTATCCTAGCCTTTGAGGCTAAAACCTTCACCATTCCTCATACTCCCTACAACACTCAGAGTCAGGCTAGTAAAGGACCAATTTATACACCGAAACCTCCCAAAGATACCCCTCCCCAGGACAACACAACTAAGGATATGACCGAGGGAAGCCAATTTTACCCAAGGGAAGGTTTGACATCACCAAGGCATTAGAAAGAACCACCACCTCCATGACCTTGATGAAGGTTCTACTGAATTGTCTCGAGCAAAGGAAGTCTCTTCTGAAGCTCTTGGGAAACCCAAAAACTATTAGTCACCCACTTAAGACTGTCACTTTTGACGATGCCAATGTGGCTATTTTCTGAGGAAACACAAAGGATCTTCCCTTATTACTAGGCTTGAACATACAAGGGAAGAACATGTACAACTTCTTGGTAGATTCCAGAGCTTTAGACAACATCATGCCCTTATCTATATGCTAGAAGCTAAGACTCTTTCCCACTCCATCCAAAGGTGCAGTAGTCCAATTGGACAAAACTATTGTAAAAATGGTAGGTGAACTGAAGAACATCTAGATTTAGCTCATCCAAGACCCTCAAATATTGAGCATAATAGACATCCAGGTGGTGGACATCCTTGAAACTTATAGGATGTTGTTAAGTCAGAATTGGTCTAAGGCCTTTAACGAGTACTTCTCCATAGACTTCTCCCACTTGTGGCTCCCGTGGGAGGGGCAGTCTAACCAAATCTAGGTAGAGAGTGAACCTAGGATGAAGCAAGCCCTCACCAAAGTTAGGAGGGTAAATGAAGTCATTTCCTCTAAGACTTCCCCTGGGGTGTATAGACCCCTAGAGATCCTAACATTTGATTTCACCCTCAGGGAGGATCCCATAGTCTCTCAAAAAATTTAGGATGTGGAAGACAAATTGAGAGGTGAGGTAACCTCGCGGGGTAACGTAGAAGCCCCCACTACACTCTTGTCCCACACTTGGTGCTGGGTGCACTACCAAAAACATTTTGAACTAGAGTGTGAGCCTTGCATTACCGCTGCTACCCACCATATCAATGCCCTCCAAGAGAAAGAACACAAAGAAGATTCACTTGGACCCATCAATCATTCTAGTGGTACACCTAAGGTGTAATTTGTCTAGGAATCCTAACCAAAGACTTCTCCAAAGGAAAACCTCACCCACGTGCCATTATCACCGGAGGAAACTCCTCCAAACCCTCCCAAAATCAGTCCAAATATCACTTCACCTTCCTAGCCCCAGAAAATGAACAATGACTTGTGGACCTTGAAGTTTGATAGATCTTAGTCTAAACAAGGCTATGGGGCCAGAGTGGAACTGATCAACCCATGTAGAAAATCCTTCCTCACATCTTACAGGCTGCTGTTTAACTGCACCAATAATGTCATAGAGTATGAGGCCTTGGTCCTTGGACTCTTATTTGCACTAAGAAAAGGAATCACCCACCTATGGGCGATGGGTGATTCAGATTTGATTGTCAAATAGGTCAGGAGCCAATATACTTGTCATGATAAAAGGCTGGCCACATATAGCAATCGGGCATGGAGCCTAATTGAATATTTTGATGCTTTTGGCATCAAACTCATTCCCCAGAAATGCAACTACATTCCAGATGCCCTTGTCATTTCTTCCAACACCCTTGAGCCAATGGTTGGCTCTGAGCTTCAGAAGTTTTCTGTTGAGTTGGTCCCCACCCCATCCATCCTAGACAATATCACCCATTTTCAAGTCTTTGAGGATGATGAACATATTCTTGCCTTTATGGCCAATGTTGACATTTTTGAGGACCAGATAGTAGAAGAAAGAGATCATGACAATACTGGGCAATGTGAATAAGATGACGAGATCATCAACTTACCAACCAAAACCATCCCAAAGGGGATGGTAGTGCTATAATGCAACTTTGACTCAGACCCCTACGGCTGAGAAAAGATATCATCCTCTGAGAGGAACCTTCACTCAGAAAAATTCACTCAAATACAGAATAATTGAAAAGAAGTATTGCAATAACAAGAAATATTGGAATTGAAAGGAACCTGAAGGCCACAACAAAAAAAAAAATTGACGTAATTTCCACCCAGTGAGCCCAAGAAAGTGCTCTGATACTAGATGAGAGGAACCTCCTTACAACAATATGGTGAGAATGCATGAAATAACAAAATATAGAGCAATAGCAGAACTCAGAATGAATCTATTGATCATAGGCCACTTTGAGGGGGTAACCTCCTTTGAGCAAGCTCAATACAATAAATTCATCGGTTTCCATCAAAGGCCTCAACCTACTCTTATATACTAAGTATGATCTAGAAAAGTAATACTACCTATGCTTGTGGGATGATAAAATATACTCACAGGATGACTTACAAAGCATATGCGTCCAACAACACTACACTAACAAAATAAATAGAAGGAACACACAAGTTCCTAACATCCTCCTCTGAGGGAGGAAAATTTGAAAGGGTCAACATTGGCCAGACCAGTGAAGAAAAATTTGTACACATTAGCACCTCCTACTCCCCAGAGGAGAAGGAGAAGATTCTCACAGTTCTTCAAGAATATATTGACGTAATTTCGTGGGGGTATGAGGATCTGAAGAACTATGAAAAAAATGTTGGAGATTTACTTCTCCAACAAAAATAGCTACACTACACTAATATACAATCTCATGTAAATCATGATACAACTGTGCCAACACATAGGAACCCCAATCCAATATCTATGGATGAGCAATCAAGTCCTCTATAATCTGGCCCCATCTCATTGCAAAACCACGTCCTTACCTATCTGGAAATAATAATCCTCCTATCACAGCTCCTAATAACACTGGTAGGGTGGGAAATGAGGCAAATTATGCCCAAGTAATGCAATCATCATCGATGGTGTTGTCTCCAAACACTCATTTGCAAACACTGCTATCATACACTGCATCATAATACACCTGCTCTCCATGAGTCAGGATCCTCGGTAGTCTATATACATCCTCTGGCGTAATTGTCATCTCGCCTAGAGGTAAGTGAAAGGTATTATGGTTAGAGTGCCATCGCTCTACCATATTTGTCAATAAACCTCGGGTCAACTGAAACCAAGGGAGATCTAAGAGGAAACTCAGTCCACAAGTCTCAATAATACGCCGCTCAGGAGGCATAAGCTCATCTACTAGATCAAATATCCATAATGCTACACCTCACACCTGCAACTTGCGGTAATGCTCCTAAATTTTGAAACAAAGTGCATCATGTTAGTTTTTCTCTTGATGAACCATTCTAAGTCAATCCCAACACATTAAATCTATCTTTGCTCTAACTTGAGCGTATCAACTTATTGCTCCTAATCTCTATATTGTGAGACACAAGGACAATTTGTAATCATTTTTAATCATATCTGATTGACCTATCAAACATTCATCATTATGACTTTTCTAACATCCTAAACTACTACGTGACATTCTGGATGAACATTTTCTAGCTTGGAACCTAATTGGGTCATCTGGACGATTAATCGAACTAAGTTCATCTATTTTCCTATATCAACTTTCACCTTTATGGTAGGTGGCACCTAACTGAGTGTACGCGGATTTTTAAGCCACATGGCTTTTTAATCTTTAAAAGTGGCACTTCACCATGCAGAGGTGACACTTTGCTAATTAGGTGGCCTTTTACAGGCCTACACAACTTTTAAACTATCATATGTAGCTTTTAAAACATGGTGTTTTTAGGTGGCGCATTTTCTATTTTGGGTAGCAATTTTGACCTAGCTCCTACATGGCTAAGGATTGTGTGTACATGGCTTTTCACAGTGTGAACATGGATTTTTACTACCCTATGTGGCATTTTACCTATCCTATGCGGCATTTCACTAAAACTTTTCTAAAAAGTAGTAAAAACATCTAATAAATGCAATTTTCAAAGCAATAAATGCACCAAGAGGGTTCCAACCACTCATCGGAGGCCTGTAGTCAAGAGGTCTCTGATATTGGTGTGCCCACTTGAACCTATGCTCTTGTATGGGGACCACCATCGCTATCAGTCATCAGAGGATCAGAGAAAAATCTCAATAGTGAAAAGTGAAAATGAATAGTAAATTTGGGTTTTTCAACCTATTTAAGCTATTTTAACCTATTTTATGAGATTTTGGACCCCGTCAAACCTAATCTGCATATTCTCCTCACTGGGGCATTTGTTTGCCATCTTTTCACATCATCATTTATCAGAAATGATATCATCTTTGATCTATCCTGTTTAGCATTGTTTGTCCAAAAACTTTTACCTATGATCAAGATGATTCCATTTCCGAGGGGGCATCATCATATCATCAAACTGGGATTCTGCAGCATATCTTGCATCAAATATGGGCATTAAAATTTCAAACTTTATCAATCAGGGTTTCATATTGGAATTTCATATCGAGATTTTTATATCAGGGTTTAATATCAAGGTTTCATATCAGAGTTTTATATCAGGATTTTCATATCAGGGTTTCATATCAGAGTTTTATATCAGGGTTTCATATCAGGGTTTTATATCAGAGTTTCATATCGGGATTTTCATATCAGAGTCTCATATCAAGATTTTCATATTAGGTTTTCATATCAGGTTTTTATATTAGTCAATCAGCTCATCAACATTGAATCAATGCTTAGGACAATCAAGCTTTCTTTGAATCAATGCACTTTGCACATCAATTCAAAGAGGGGCATTTATAGACACCTAAAATTGACCAGGTGTATCTAAAACATTCCAAATTATAAATCTTAGCCAAATGCTTCAAAATCTCATCTCAATGCAAATCAAATGGATCAAATCAAATGGACATTTATCAAATCAAAGGAAAAAAATTCAAATCAAATTAAAAGATCAAATAATCATGAAATCAAATAATTAAATTCAAGCCTAAAGGGATTAATCAAATTATGCA